>JAMZAV010002813.1:0-217163 GCA_024449915.1 Sweltsa coloradensis | reverse complement strand
CCGACTTATCGGTAACTATATAAAGTCTACCGCTGAAATCCGATGGGAAATTACTTTAAATTACATTCTAATTACGCATAATAAAAATGAGTGGTTAAGTGACGTCCCAACTTCATTATTTTTTGCCACAATAAACAAGCTTATAGAATTTACATTGATAATTCTAATTATTCATATGGTCAATTAATTGCTTGTTAATAATAAATAACAGAAATGTGATAGTGATTTTGAATTCGATTGAATGGATGAAATATTATTATTATTATTAATATACTCTCGTCTAGTGTATCATTCATATTCATCACAAATCGCCGGGGTTGTCAAATACGGGGTTGGAGGTTGTGAAGTGTATGCCTGGCGTTTGGATTGCCAAGATGGCCGGCAAGTATGAAAAGAAAAGTGCGAGAGTAGGATATATATTAAAACCATTTAGTTAACATTATAAACTGCATGCAAGAGTACAAAATTGTCATCAACTGGCCGTTAGCTTGTCCCATCTCTCATAAAGGAGCTTGGTCTAGTCTTGCCTGCTTCTCTCTAACACTTTTCTAGAATACCTTCGGCAGCAGCTTAATTCGTTTTTAAAAACCCTCTAAGGTCTTATCCCTCACTACCCCCCCCCCCCCTGGCAGGCCATTCCACTCCACCACCGTTCTAGCGTTATAGAACCATTTGGTTCCAGCCAAAGATGAGTTTCTGCCTACGTCCGTTGCCCATGTTCCTCTCTCATATTTCCACATATTATGATGATCCCCTCTGGCAACATAATTTGCCCTCCTTAGATGGCTATTCATCTCCCCCCATCCAGTCACCCTAAACTTTTTCCCTAATCTGTCGATCCTTCTCCTATCATCCAGCTTCTCCCATCCTAGATCCTGAACCATGCTCGTAACGCTTTCATGAGTCCTTACTAGCTGTCCATTGATCAATAATTCCTCCTTGTACATATTCCCCTTCCTAAGGACCCTTCTTGCAGCTCTTTTCTGCATTGCCTCAATTTCCTCAATTTCCCCTTTCGTATACGGATCCCATACAGCCCCTGCGTACTCTACTACAGGTCTCACCAAAGTTCTATAAGCGTGCCCCTTTAATTTGCCCCTTTAACTTAAAAATTGTAAAGTGTTTGAATCGTCTAACTTCCGCTTTGAAATTCGCGCTTCAACAGGTTTGAGAGATCGCCCCGTTCAAAAAATCGAACATCGGTCGATGTTCAAAACTTCACAGGTAGGTCTAGGCTGGGTCTAGGCTCAGCCCATAGGTCAAGTGGATTGATTTTGTTTGTATTCTGTAGGTAATTATGATTAATTCAAGATGTAATCACATTAGCGTAATAGTCGCACACAAAAATCAGCACACCCCTTGACCCAAGACCCAAACCTCAACAAAGTAATCGAGATCTGAGGAACAAAAATTTCAAACGCGGAAACAAGAAAAGCGTCCTTCTTTAAAATCATTGCAAGCAGCAATCCATGCTAGGTCAAAGGAGGAAGGATGAATAACACTGCTCAATGCAAGCAAGGACAACAAGACAACACTGACACTATGGAGGCCTAGGGACCAGTCCAAGACATTCCCGGCTGGATGGAGAAATCAATTCCTATTGTGCGTTCACCAAGGAAGGCCTCCATGGCTATACGCCGGTAATATAGTAGCTTAAAAAGCCTTGACCCGGAACTAATTGGTACAGAATTTTTTTTTGTCAGAAGTTGTTTGTGTATGTATAAAGATATTTTAGAAACAAAGTTTTCCGCTGTACGGCCTCCCTAATTAGCATAATTAATTAACATGCTAAATCAGATAAAAATTCATATTGGCGTTAATATAAAAGATTTTGGTAAAAATATTTTTTTAAATAAATGAACTGACTGTTTAAAAAATTCTAAAGATACTCAATGCACATTTGCTAATGATTATCAGTAATTAATTAATTAATTATTACTATCCAATATTTTTTATATTGTTACCACTTGCGTCCAATTGCTTCGCCCAAACATGGTTTTCATGGTTGGAAATTAAAGAGTGATATCAAAGCAAAGTTGTATAAAAAGTTTACCGGTAACAAAAATGTGCTTGCATAGTAAATCTACATAATTAAATATGTATATTTATCGACGTGAAAAATTCAAGCAATTTTAATATCATCAATATGGGTATCAAATGAAAGCTACTGATCCGCTGGTTTTAACACTGATACATTTTTGGTAAGAAACATTTACCAAAACGTGTCGTCGTGTGTGAGGGGGGGGGGGGTCGATTTAATCTTAGTAAAGGAATGCGCTACCTTTTTCATTATCTCATTTAGGCTCATTTCTGTCATTTCGCAGGTCCATACGTTTCAAAATTCTTTTAAAGGAGACATTGTTGTAGTTGATTGGCTTTTCTCAGAAATCCTGCATAAAAAAGGTGTATGACTGGATTCTAAGCCGGAAGTGAGCCTTTGTTGCGAGATTCGCAGTTGAAAATTGTGAGTGTGCATAGCTTACGTGCCCGATTTTAAAAGGATGTTAGAATGACCACCGGAAATTAAAAAATACCTTCAAGTGGTCGAAAGCTTACCCCATATGGTTTTAAAAAGCTCACCCTCTAAATATCTGTCTTTATAAAAATGTTCAGTCTTCTTCGCGACATGTGACGAGCACGTGCTATAATGTGAACTGACCGCGCATCTTTGAGTTTTCGTCCTACATGATGTAGACCTATTTGTTTGATTATTTGTTCGTGAACTAGTAAACTATGGTTACGGGAGTGGTGTAAGTAGGACTACTATGTTACATTATAAATAATTAATTTTTTCGTGCTATACAATAAAACACAATCTTATCATGGCTAGCTCTTTACAAGGCGGCTCAAATTCTTATTGTGTTATTTGTAAATTAGAAGTAGATATAAACAACTCAACGGGCATTGCAACTTTGCGTGAAAAAGGCGCATCAAGAATAAATGATGCGAGTCGTGAACGTGAAAGTGAAGTGTGTGCTTCGGAAGGGCAGTTTGTGCATACATTATGTAGGCAGAAATTCACGAACCCCAAAGCTATCGGTATTCATAAAAAGAAGATATCTGAAGAAAGAAATTCAGTTGATAACACCAAACGACGATTAAGATCCACAAGTACATCTCAGTTTTCATTTAAAACACATTGTCTTTTCTGTGGCTTGCCTCCTACATCTGTAGACATCACTTTTCCTGTACGTACGACTGATTTTGATCAATCAGTAAAGAAGATAATCGAAGAAAGGAATGATGAGTGGGCGAATGTTGTTCGAGGTCGGATCGCAATGGTAAGTGATTTACATGCAGCTGATGCTATTTATCACCAAAAATGTAGTACTCAATTCCGAAACATTAGATTCTCTAAAAATGTTGAAATCTTGGACGTTGATGAGCAGGGTTCGAAAAAGAGAAAATTGGGACGACCTGAAGATGAAATTAAAGCTGCTGCGTTCTTGAAAGTTGTAGCATACATTGAAAATAATGTTGACGAACAGCTAACAGTTCCAAATATCGTAGATAAAATGAGTTTTTTCCTTGAGGGAACGGATTGTGATCCGTATGTTAACAAGTATATGAAATGTAAACTTCAAAGTCATTTTGGAGAAAATATCATAGTAACAGACATAAATGGCAAGCCAAGCGTTATCACATATCGTCCTACAGCTCATAAAATACTAGCCGAATTCCACTCACAACCTAAAATTGACGACCCCGAAGAAGAGAAAAAAATGATCATTAGAGTTGCCGCGGAATTAATCAATATTGATATCAGGAACTCTGATAATAATTTCTCTAATACATACCCGGATGTTGAACAGTTTACTGACACGGCATGTCTGTGTGAAAGTGTGTCTATCCTTTTAAAAACTATTTTTGGGGGGAATGACACAGATTGTGTCAAAATGAATGCTATAGGACAGGCAATAATGCAAACTGCACGTCCACGAGGCTATTTGGCACCAATTCAATTGGGCCTTGCAATACAAATGCATCATTATTTCGGATCACGTTTCCTAATTGATTCGCTTAACCGCCTTGGGTTTTGTTCATCTTACATTGAAGTTCAACAATACATTAAGAATGCTGCTCTTCAACATGGGAAACATATCCTTGAATTTGATCCGGAAAAGCATTTCCTTCAATTTGTTGCTGATAATGTAGACCACAATATAAGGACATTAGATGGGAAAGGTACATTTCATGGTATGGGCATAATTGCTGCAGTCACACCGCACTCACAATCTCGTGTCGTTATTCCCAGAGCTAAAGTATCCAATGAAGAGTTACTCGGAGTGGGCAAGATTCCAATCAAATACTATTCGAACAAATCTCCAGAAACTTTGAAGTATGAAGTATTAAATGACATTGAAGCTGTTGACTCTACAAAAACATATGAACCTTATGTGGAAATCCAGTTTTTACACATCAAGCTGGTCAGGCGTGATGCAAATGGTCCATGATGGTACTCATCCCGGAAAGTCATCAATCACATTTTTTCCTATGATTGACTTAAGTGCTAGTGACTTGAGTTGTATATATTCCACCCTTTGCTTTGTCGCCGATAACGCTAGACGATATAATGCCACACCCATTATAACATTCGACCAGCCTCTATGGTAGAAGGCATCTACAATCATCAGAAACGAGCCCTATAACAGCAGTATAAAGAATAATATCATAATAAGACTGGGTGTTTTCATATTATCATGAGCTACCTTGGAGCAATTGGTCATTTAATGGCAGGGTCGGGAATTGAAGAAGTATTACAAACTTTGTTTTCAGCAAACACAGTTAGCCACATTTTACATGGAGATGCTTATTCCAGGGCACTTCGTGCACACATTATGACACTGAAGGTACTTTACAACATAATCACAACACAGATTATCGTTTGTGAAGAGTCAAAATGTGATTTCGAAGCAGCTGCGAGTCTTTTTGAACATGTGCTCAGTCAAGAACAAGAATTATTACCTGATTGCTCTTCCGATTTGTTAGATCGTATTGACACACACATCAACAATGCATTGCAATGTTTATTCCCAAACCGAACTGCCCGTTTGTGGATTCAATACATGCACATGGTCGACATTATGTTGAATTTCATAAAGGCTGAACGAACAGGTAATTGGCTGCTACATTTAAAGTCTCTTCAAGATATGCTACCATTCTTTGCTGCTTCAGGTCACAATAATTACACAAAATCGTCTTGGATTTATATTCAGGAAATGTTAGCCCTGAAAGAAAAGTTTCCCCACATTTATGAGAAATTTTTAAATGGCTATCACGTCATACGTAGAAGTGACAGATACTGGGCTGGACTATCACCTGATCAAGTCATCGAACAAGTGCTGATGAGAAGCGTCAAGTCAAACGGTGGTCTTACAAGGGGGCGAGGTTTTACAGAAATGCAACGGACAGTCTGGTTGCTCTCAATGCCTTCGTGTTCAAAAGTTAATCAGATAATGCAAGATTATACTGGAATCCTCAACAAAGGCCCCGAACAACACAGAGATATGTCAACTGCAAGGACAGCCCGTGATGAAAAAGACATGAAAATCCTGTTGGATTATTTTGAAAATATGAACCCTTTCACTGGAGAAGACAACTTGTTGCGTAAATATATCAACTGGCACAACATCATGCGATGTAGTTAATGCAGACTCTTCAGAAAAAATTGGCAGACAGATTATGGACAGTATGATTGGTCAAACGTACAAGAATATACGTTTAAAAAAAAGAATCAAGCTGTTACTATCGCATCTCAAACAAAAGCAAAACACGTAAAAATTGATGGAGATGAAGTTCAAGTTGATCCTTTACTGCTTTTCCAACGACTGACAAGTGTTCTTCAACAGTCTTCAGAAGACGAGTTGGCTTCTGCGTTAACGTTTGAACTAAGCACATTGCCAGCATCTTTATTTGATCAGTCTGGCATCCCGAGGCAGGCCCAAAAGTCTGCTCTGCTTCACACCATTTGGAAGACGATTAGTAAAGAAAGCGAAGATGCAGATAATTACGAAGATGTTGATGATTTAACTACTTGCTTTGTGATTGATGGGGGACACTTGCTTCACCGGATTCCGTGGCCTAAAGACGCGTCTTACGAAGAAGTCTGCAACCTATATGTCAAATATACAACAAGCAGATATTGCAAGGCAATTGTAGTATTTGATGGTTATGAAAATGGTGCTTCAACGAAAGACGTAACCCATTATAAACGTACTGGGGGAATCAAGAGCCCCACGATAAAATTTGAGCCAAATATGAAAGTTCTAATTAATAAAGATAAATTCCTTTCCAACCCAAACAATAAAACTAGATTTTATTAAGCTATTGACTTCACGACTTCAGGCTAAAAACGTCTCGGTATATCAAGCAGAAGATGATGCAGATGTTTTAATTGCAATGACAGCAGTCAAGTCATCTAATCATGAGAACACTACACTTATTGGTGGTGACACTGATTTGCTTATACTTGTGTGTTACCACTATAACATCAAACAGCCCAACTTCAATCTTCTATTCAAGTCAGAGCTAAAAGCAGGTAACAGCAAACAGAAGATATGGGACATTCGGCTCACAACAGCCACTCTAGGTGATGATATATGTAACAGTTTGCCATTCATTCATGCAGTAGCTGGATGTGATACGACATCTAGGATATTTGGAATAGGAAAAGGTTTACCGTTGAAGAAGTTTAAACATAATTTCAAACCATATACTGATGTCTTCAACAATGCTAGCTCGGATGTACAGAAGATTGCTGAATGTGGAGAGAGAGCAGTCGTATGCTTGTATAGTGGACAACCTTACCAAAGCCTAAATGACTTAAGAAAAGAGAAATTCAGCCAAAAACTTCTCACTGCCAAGAAGGTAATCCAGCCCGAGACACTGCCACCAACTTCATCAGCGTGCTTTTACCACAGTTTAAGAGTGTATTACCAAGTGCAAATCTGGCTTGGTAACAATTCCCTTGATCCCTTAAAATTTGGATGGACGCTTTCAAACAATAACTTTATGCCAGTACCAACCGACAAGCCACCAGCTCCACCACAACTTTTAACAATCATCAGATGCAATTGCAAAACAGAGTGCTTGAACTTCAGGTGTAACTGCAAAAAACATGGTTTAGACTGCTCCAGTGTTTTGTGGCCAATGCAAAGGTGTAAGTTGTGCCAACTGCCCGCCAATCAACGTCGTCGGTTCTGATGACAGTGATGATACAGATTCAAGTTTCGAGGAAGGCGATTAGGTAAGCTTTTTACAATGTTATATTTTGTAAATGTGTTTGGCAAACTATCTGTTGCGAATTATTTTATTAAAAAATAACAATACATTTTATTCATTAATTAATTACAGTAATTAGGGGGGTCGAAGAGCGAAAAACTTTCATTCAGTATATCAAGATATGCATAACAAACAATATTTGACAAAAAAGTTCTGTACCAATTAGTACCGGGTGAGATGAGAGAGAGAGCGCATTCCTTTATTTAGATTAGATCGAGCCCCCCCCCCCCTCTCACACGACAACACTTTCAGGTAAATGTTTCTTTCCAAAAATGTATCAGTGTGAAAACCAGTGGATCAGTAGCTTTCATTTGATACCCATATTGATGATATTAAAATTGCTTGAATTTTTCACGTCGATAAATATACATATTTAATTATGTAGATTTACTATGCAATAACATTTTTGACACCGGTAAACTTTATATACAACTTTGCTTTGATATCACTCTTTAATTTCCAACCATGAAAACCATGTTTGGGCGAAGCAATTGGACGCAAGTGGTAACAATATAAAAATATTGTATAGTAATAATCAATTAATTAATTAATTACGGATAATCATTAGCAAATGTGCATTGGGTATTTTTAGAATTTTGTAAACAGTTGGTTCATTCATTTAAAAAAATACTTTTACCAAAATCTTTTATATTAACGACAATATGAATTTTTATCTGATTTAGCATTTTAATTAATTATGCTAATTAGGGAGGCCGTACAGCGGTAAACTTTGTTTCTAAAATATCTTTATACATACACAAACAACTTCTGACAAAAAAAAATTCTGTACCAATTAGTTCCGGGTCAAATTGCTATTTTACCGGGGTACTAGCAAGACAGTGTTTAATGACCAGTGGATGGATGGAATCCTGAATCCAGAATTTTCTAGTTGGATAAGTCGTGTTAAATAGAATAATACACAAGCCTATTGTAATGTTCGTTACAAAACATTAGAACCGAGTAATATGGGCCGGCAGTCTATAATATCTCACGCCAAGGGTCCATCTCACCAAAACATTGTTAGATTATTATTATTATTATTATTGGATATTGCTTAACGTCTTATATTTAGTCAACTTGGCTAATCGAGACGAAGGGAGGGACGTAAGGGATGACGCGGGGGGACAAGGGGTGGACAGGCCTGTGCTGGTCAGAACCAGCCACAAGCGTATGGGGTTCCCGCACGTCGTGGTCGTCTCCGTCTGTCATCATCCGTCTGTGTTGTCATTGTCGTCGCCGTCGGGGAGGTAGTCGGGTGGAAGTCAAAAGGTGCGGGGCGGCGAGGTCATATTGATGCTGCACGTTAGGTACATTGGAGGTTTATTAAATCGTATTAATGACAGTACCACATGGGCTCTAAGGTGATAAAAAATTGGTAGTGATTTACTAAATGTGCAGTAAGGTTCATCGTGATGATACTATATTGTCGCAGATATTAATACAGATTCTAGGAGACAATTTTAAACTGGTCTCCACACTAGAACCAAATGCATGACAAAGAAATAGTAATGGATTAGACGGCAAACCAAACATATCAGTACTAATTGGTGGGACAAACGATAAAGACCAGGGCTTAGATTTGTCACCCATTAACCCCGAGTCTACACAAAATAAAGCAACTTGAGAGTCGCGACACATTTAACAATCCTAGGACCCAGCAATAATAAAAATGTAAACATGTGTTCCATACTTCACAGATACGACAAAACGTACCTCAATAACACCATCCAGCAAGTAAACTTGTCAATGAAAGCAGCATTTGCATTAACGGAAAATGTAACCTTCCTAAATCTAACCACCACTGAAAAAGATTGTTACACCATACATGGACTTCATCTTAATCTCACAGGCAAATTGAGATTATGCAAACTCAAAAAAAAGCAATCCTGATTCCAGCCTGGAGTATATGAACATCAGAACCAAAGAAGGAGTTAGTTAGCTAGTTACTGTTGTTTTAGGGCACTCAACAATAGAGTTATCAGTGCCCATGTCAAGTGTATTGGAATCTTCCAAATTTTCTTTTTCCATAATTGTGGATTACCACCTTGTTTTCTTCTTTCCAAGGGGAGGAACGTAAGGGGCGACGCGGGGGAACAAGTGGTGGACAGGCCTGTGCTGGTCAGAACCAGCCACAAGCGTATGGGGAGGGCAGGGGTTCCCCCACGTCATGGTCTTCTCCGTCTTGTGTCATCATCCGTCCGTGTTGTCATTGTCGTCGCCATTGGGGAAGTAGTCAAAGGGAAGGGGTTCCCCGACGACGACCCAGAGCTCGCCATTAGTTTCAGGGAGTGAAACTCCCCTATTCACGGGCCAAACCGCGAGAAGGTTGCGAGTTGGACTTATTGATTGGATATTGCTTAACGTCTCATATTTGTGCAACTAGGCTAATTGAGACTTATTGTTGTCATATTTAAAATGACACATTACAATTATTATGCCTTTTAGAGCAATCTCCAGTCTCTAGTGCACAACACACTTATTCAGGTGTAGTCTAATTAGTTTGTACTGTTGCAATTGTTTTAGTGCTGCCACAGCTAATTGAGACGGCAAAGGAGGCTGCTAAGAAGCTCAAATAGGAGCGGCAGGGAACTAAAATAAAAACTGCCCTACACCACAACAAGTTGGCCTGCTGCTGGATTAATTCTTCTTATCATGACAGTACTGGCTACGCTCCCTATGAGCTACACTTCAATCAAAAATTTAAGCCAAAAATAGCATCAGGATTCAACATCAATGAAAATAACTTGTTAGAACTACCACATAATGCTAAGATCATACTCGCATCAGAAAGATTACATACTAAGGCAGAAGAGAGAAAAAGAAGACATGAGGAAAAATACACACGTAAAACTGTATTTAAAGTAGGTGACAAAGTATTGTTAAAATCATTAAATGTATCCAAATTGCTGGCTAAGGAATGTAAGGAAGTTCTTTTTGATTTATGAGGGCCCATATGAGGTCATCTCTATTGCAGGTATGAATGCGTATGAAATCTGTAATGAGGTTGGAATATCCAAGGGAGTTTTTAATGTAATAAATTTAAAACCATACAAACAAATCTAAAAGCATCAGTAATTGATTTGAGAAAAAAGTATGATAAAAGTATAACATATGATTTATGCTGACGGGGCATGATGATAATTGTAAATAAACTTTATGACAATTGAGGAATAATGATTCTAAGAAGTGAAGTAACTTCGTATTTGTAGCATAGATTGTACCTAACTAGGAAAACGCTTAAGTCCCGCCGCGTTGTTGGATGAGCGTATATGGTGCATTGAGATGCCATGTGTTACGCGGATTTTCTGTTGTTTTGTGAAAAAATCATTACTTAGTCGAAGATTTTTTTTAGTTAAATTAAATTAAATACAAAATTAACTTAATTTTTATAATTAAATTAAATAAAATAAAAAATTAACTTAATTTTTTAATTAATCGTAATTTTTTAAAAAGAAAAAAATCGTAAAATTGCAATTTGCACAAGAAATAATTATTCGATTGCGCTCAAATTTAACACGAATATATTAATTCATGAAATTAAGGTTCTGTGAAAAAATCATTACAATAAGATAAAGCATGTAGGTGTTATAAGTCAAAGAATTGTTTTAAAAAAGAAAAAACCCGTAAAATTTTGATTTTCACGAGAAATAATTTTTCGATTACGCTCAAATTTCACACGAATATCTTAATTCATATAATTAAGGTTCTGTGAAAAAATCATTACAATCGGATAAAGCATGTAGGTGTTATAAGTCGAAGAAATTTTTTAAAAATCGAAAAAAATCGTAAAATTGCGTTTTTTATGAGAAAAAATTTCCCGATTGCGCTCAAAAACGTGGCAGTTCTAAGTTCAGAGATTTCGAAGGTCTCCATAAAATTTCATTGCAATCGGAGTATCGGTTTAGCCGGAATCGTGTTAACAAACACACAAAAATACAAAAAAAAAAAAAGAAAAAAAAACATTCCGGATTTTTTTCTCCAGTGTAGTGAAATGGAATCTTCGCTTCGCTCGCTACGCTCGCTACGCTCATCCAATTAGAAGTTTAATTAGGACGAAATAATAGTTTTTTTGTTTAAGAATCATTATTACTCGTATACTGGAATAGAAATATAAGGGATTGTACTTTGCAGATATTTGATGTAGTGGAAGTTGGTTTTGCGTAATATAAAGTAACATAGCATTGTGTTGATTCTTGTATCGTGAGATGAATAGCTATCCTTTGAGAGGCACGGAAAGCAGCAAAAAAGAGGGGGGTAGTTTCAGATTTAGAAGGGTATGGTGCGCATGCGTGAACTAAACGCAGACTAGCGAGGTCGACTGGCCTAACATAAAAAGTGGTTTGTTGACAAAGAACAGCTGTGCCGAAAATCGATACTCTCAAGGTATAGGTGATTCCCGGAAGCTAGCTCTACTTCTGCATATATACTTTGACGGTAAGACCCAAGTAGGGTATGTCGATTTTGGCAATGGTCCAAATGTTGAGAACTGCACTCTTGCTACCGAAGTATTAGTGTTTTTCATTGTAAGTTTATCTAGCAATTGGAAAACACCAATTTCTTACTTCCTGTCAGGAGGCATCAGTAGTGCACAGAAGACAGCTTTCATTAAAATGGCTTTAGAGAAGCTTTACGATGTTGGTGTGGACATATTAGCAGTAACCTGTGATGGTTTACGAAGTAACTTTTCTATGTTTACTCAGCTAGGTGCTATAATTACACCCAGTAAAATAAACCCAACATTTCCACACCCATCAAGTGACCAACTTCAAGTTGTAGCAATGTTTGATGCTTGCCACATGCTTAAGATTATAAGAAATCTTCTTGCCGAATTAGACACAATTCTTGATAAAAATGGTGAAAGACATTAAAGTTCTTGCACCACAGGTTAAAATTATCCATTTCTTCTCAGATGCCATCTAGGGCTGAGATGTACCCTAGGAACACAAGCTGTTGCCTATGCGACAGTGTCGTTCTTATGTTTTCAATCATTTTTTAATGTACATTACGCTTATTGTAAACTAGTTTTTTGATGCGAATCATGAGTAGCTTAATTCTGATATTACGTTATGAGATTTTAAAAACTATTTTGGTATTTCTCTCTTTGTAATATTTTACATCCCTGTTCCACGCCACCTATTGTTATGTTCATACTAAATAGAAATATATTTGGCCACTGAGTAAAGGTTTTTCGTACCTAAATCTACTTCTAAATGTAGCATTTTAATATTATACATGTATTGTAGTAGTCATAATCAAGTTCTTGAAGACTTTGGTCCAGGGTCACCTCTGTATATAGTAAATAGCGAGAAAATATGCAAAATCCATCTCGCAAACATCAGCTGGTACAAGTAGGGAAGTATTCTACTCATCGTAGTCGTTGTTGGGGACCCCCCTTCCTCTCGTGATTATCCCTGACGACGACGACGATGACAACGCGAACTAACAGAGTCCGTGTGGTAGACGAAAAGTCGTGACAAATTTCGATTGGGATATGCCACATGGCACGTGTGACGTTCGTTTATTGTCACGTGCATTAATTGTGGATAATGATGAACTGAGGGCAGAGATAAGACTTGTTTCGTGTGATGCTTCAATTCCTAAAGAAAGAGACCCCATTCTTTACTTCAATGGTTAAGGGCCATTGGGAAAGAAACCATCATAAAATCATTTACTAAAGTATTACAAGAGTTTTCCGTTATACCTGTAACTCGTCCGTGTGAAAGAGTTTTTTCGAAAGTAGCGCATGTACTAACAAGACTACGAAGTACTACGCGGCAGGATCGCCTGCAAAACTTTTACTTATTCACACTGAACAAGATCTCGCTGTGTCGACTGTATCAGAAGAGGGTATAATAGATAATTTCAAAGTCCTTACAACGGCAGAAAGACGCCTCTGTTTGTAATGCTATACAGTTATCATCATTGTCATAATGTTATCATATCTCATAAATACGATGAGAATTCACTAAAAGTTATTGATTAAAAATTAAAAATATCTACCAAGTTTTCCGAATCATTTATACCCACCTTTTTCTCTCATCATCTCACTTTAAGATAGTTTTATATTGTGGTATTATGTGTAAATAATAGTCATTCTTACTCTCAAAAACGTTTTTAAGCCCTTCCCCCAAAAAACGTTAATCCCAAAAGTGTTTCGCCTTCGGCGGCTGGAGCTGAGCCCCAGACCCTGTCCATCCGCCGCCACAGTACAGCGAGCTGTGGCCCCCCCATTACAAAATCTCTGCGCACGCCGGCGGGGGTGACTAACTTTACGTATACCTTAGTATATAAAACTGAACACGAAATAGTTCAGCATCGATAAAATGAAAATATTATGGTTCCATCTAAATTCTCTAAACATAATTCCAAATCGCATTTCCCTTTGACGACGCCAAAATGAATCTCCTGCGTTATACGAGACAATCCCGAGATCTGGGGTTCGACCTTGGGTCCAAGGTTGGCGCCAGTCCACATGCGAACGCTAGATTTACAAGTAAAGAAAGCCCTTGCCCCTAACTATTGCCCGAAGAACGACAAGTTGTCCCTTTGATGACTCAGTCAACAGCATTGGCGTATCCAAGGGGGTAGGAGAGGGTGGGACAACCCCCCCCCCCCCACCTTTTGCCCAAAAAAGCGTGAAAATGCACTTTAAAGTTTCAATGGAAAATAAAGAGTTACTATTTTATCTCAATACTAAAGACAATTTATACCAGCTGACCAAAAGAGGATTTTAGTCGATACAAAGCTGGTCATTGTGATGCTTTGAAACACACTTTCACCAAAATGACCTTGAAAGAGAAAACTATTAGATTAAAAACAGGATTTTAGTAGGTAAAAAGTTGGTCATTGTGATGCTTTAAAACGCACAGATTTTCACGAAAATTACATTTAAGAATTTTTCCTGGGGACAGCCCCCCGGATCCCCCACTTAGCCTTCGGTATATCTATGAATTAATTGATAGAGCCCCCCTTTATTAAATCCTGGATACGCCACTTGTCGACAGACAGATGTATGATCGTCAAACAACACATTAATCCAAAAGTAGGTACTGAACAAAAAGAAGATGTCTGCAAGTGAGCACACCTACTCTGGAGCGCTACAACCACGGGTGGCAGCGGCCCTCGTTGATTGACTGGCACGTGCACCCTGGGGGCAACCCGGCTGACCCATACATGGACGGCCGGCTTGACGACCAGGGGAGCGAGCCCACCGCATCACTAGTCACAACATCGGGGATGCTCACAAGAGCGATGTGTAGGGATCAGATGAACGCAGTGATAACAGAGGAACCAGACCCACTCGTCATTGCTATTTACATTTATGAACCGATACTAGACTAGAGCACACACACACATTTTATGCATTATTTTATTTCACATATTTTATACTTCTTTTTCGACATATTCTTGGTTGTGTGCGTCAAAATTATGTTCTAGTTACTTGTGACTTAATTTGAATCTCGTAAGCAAAACGTAATGTATTCTGTGCGTCGTATCCATTCTAATTGCAAAGTGTTTTAAGTGTTAAACCGTTTTCGAAGAAGACAGCAAGCACTATGGTGTTAAAATTAAATACAGTTTCATAATATAATATATCCACTAAATTCTGAATGATAATGCTTTAATCTTTCTTTTGCCGTTTTCACCTACATTTTATTTTACCGTTACTTAGTAATTGTTAAACGTTTAATGTAAAATTTCCTTGGAAGCCTATGTCCCGCAAAACTGTCCCTGGACATTTAAATGTGCAAGTTTGTGTAAAAAATGTTATTGTATCAATGAGTACAACGATTGTTGTATGCAGAATTATTAGTATGTAGAATTGTTTTCATTACACAACATTGATTTATGAGCATTACTGTATCACGCATCATGATCTTCACCTACTTTACTAAAAAATATGGTTGTGAGGTGTATTAATTTTAGAGAAGTAATCAATTAATTATCTTCAGTAAAAAGAATATTACTAGGTTTGGACTGGATCTGTATAAACCAATGTGTTACATATACAATGATCTTTGTTTTATTTAAAATGGGGGGCATGTCACAAGAATATTTCTATAATCTTAGTGTTTGACTGACTTAACTGTGATTTCATATGACTGTGAAACAAGAAATGTTAGGTCAAGGTAGAAGTAAGGGACCATGTATTGTATACGCCATTGCCTTGTCAGAGCACAAATGTTTATGTAAAGGGGCCATTCTCATATTTATTGCACAACCCATGTCCCTCGACTTAAAAAATAAATTTACTAAGTAAAAATATTAATACCTAATGTAACCCATACAATTGTGTTAAACAGATTAATTGTGTATAATGTGCAATAGTTTATTAGTTTCAAAATTAATAATTAAGCCAAAAATTTAAGACTATTGTTCATAGAGGTGCATGTAATATGCTGTCCCTTTCAACAAACCTCACAGACTTTCAACAAGAAAACAAACTAAAACAGTAATAATTCCAATAAAGTAATGTAATAGATAGATCTAGTTTCACCAAATCAGTAAAAAAACCTTAAGAAATCCATTATTTCAACATTTTATCTCACTTTAGCTTGGTCCCTAAGCATATGTCTATTCCATAACGTCCATTCCATAACACCTAATATTTCTTAATTAGTATTAGTATTAGTAGTTTTAGGGCGCTTCAACGGCAAAGATTATTCGCGCCTCCAAGATATTTAGTTAACTATGTATGAATGTAAAATACGGTTAATAAGGTTAAATGTGTTTTTCAAATCATTGTCATGAGAAGGAGAAATCTGAGTTCCAGTTAATGGTGTAACCGGTAACGGGTAACCCCTAACCCTAGTGATAGGTAATTGCTAACAATTTGACAATGAATTTGTCTTATGTAGGAAGGTCGCATTACATGGTTGTTGGATGCCAAAGTAATCGTAATGAACAAAGTATCTCTTTCTTCGGTTTTCTTACAGATGAAGAGTGCTGTGCTCTGTGGGTAGAGAGATGCAGGAATCAAACACTGCCTGGAGTGTCTGCATCTGAGTTGAAGCAATATGCCAGATTATGCATTTAACATTTCCCACGAAACCAATTTGTTAATGTTGAGCGTAAACGTTTAATACGCAATGCAGTTCCTGGCATATGCACTTCAGATGGCTATCAAGAAGAACAAGTTGACCTCAACGTTCAAGGAGGGGCTGAACCTCTTGCTCGTGAGGCTGGCCTACCTTTTGTTACAGGTGTAGGTCTAGACCTAGTTGATGTAGGGCTACCAGTAGACCTAACTGCAGTCGTCATGCCACCTGCTACTGAACACCTAGTTGGAGATGACGACCTCCCATTTGTAGCAGAAGAGGAACAGTGTTGTGTAGGCCTAGATGAGTCTTCTGTTCCAGGTTCTGAAGAAGACCCATCCATATTGGAACAAGACAATTTAGCAGTTACTGATGTTTTTGTTTGTTTGTGTTTGTTTTTGTTTATATTAACTTTATTTATACGCGCCATTTCTGTGCGCGACTTCAGCTGACATCTATCGGTATCATTCTACTTCTGCGCATGCGCGCCTGGCTGTGCTCTCGATCGCCGCTAGCAAGAGGATCGAGCTGGGACAGTAGATTCACTTCGCGTCAGGAACCCTAGACTTCTAGCCTCGTTTACAGGCAGGCTGTTTGTGTACAGCCTCGCCCCTTTGTAGGCTGTAGTCGCGTAAGCCATATTATTACTTGTTCGTTATTAGTTATTCTTTATTCACAGTTTATGCTTATTACCTCACTTTTGTACCTGTATTTATTGTACAATATATTTATTCGTGTGTTGAAACTTGCCAAGCGTTATTTATTTAATTCATTGATCTGAAACATTGCTCTATGTCGTCCTTGACATAACATAATTATGGTGACCCCGACGTGATCTGAACATTTCATTGCAATACGTGATCGTATTTTCTTTGACGTATTTTCGACTACCGACGATAGCCTATAGCCTACGAACATTTAAACCAGCGAGGGGCATATTTCAAGCAACGTTTTCTAGTCTCCACGCCCGTGTTCAAGCAATGCGCGGCCAGTGACCTACATTCTTACGACCTTCAAGGAAGGCTTAGTGGTTACTTTTACACGTCGATCTTTCAAGCAAGGAATTCAAGGAAGGAAGGTTCCCGAATATTCTCCGAGATAGGGTAGGTGTACCAGTTTTGGCCACTGCACCAGTTTTGGCCAGTTTGATTTTAAAACTCCCACCATAAGGTTGCTTGAGCTTATTAACCAATGAGAGTTGTTGTTTGGTGTTCTACCAACCTTTCTTTATAAGACACCTTCTGATTGGTTGGCATTTGCAGTGCATCAAAGGAAAAGAAGATGGCTGCATTTGGAGTAGTGTCAACTGTTGTTCTTGGTAAGTAAAACCCATAAGAACATGGTCAATTACAATAAGGTTTTCTGATGAATTGTTAATATCAATATTAACTTTTTTAACCATAAGAAGCTTCAATATATGTTAATATCTAATGATTTAATTACCTTAGGCATTCTGATGATTGGTTTAGGCTAAAACACATGTGGCCACAACTGGTACATTGATTTTCTCTCTTTTCCAGTTCTGGCCATAGGACTGGCCACAAATGGAACCAATGTTATCTAGTTGTGGCCACATGCTATTTCTCTTCATCAAGATTAGGCTAGGCCTAGGCCTACTTTATTTAATTATTTGTAGGCATATATGTAGGCCTATCTAATACTAGGCTAGGCCTAGGGCAACTTTATGTAATTATTTGTACAGCCTAGGCTAGGCCTATGTACAGTTTGTGAGACGTGTCAATTCTTTCTTTCAGTATAACATTATGGCTCCAGTAAAGACAAAGCTATTCAAGTATACGCCTACCAAGGTGAAAAATGCACTTGTTGCAATTAGAAATGGCTCAATGTCGGTTCTCAAAGCAAGTGAAACGTTCAAGGTACCCCGGACCACACTTCGGCACAAGATTGCTGGGAACTCGCCTGAAACATCAGGCAAAGTAGGCCCAGAAGCTTGTTTGGGCAGAGATGTTGAAGCTAAATTTGTTTCTTGGATTACGGAAACGGCGAAACTGGGCTTCCCTCTAAACAAATCATGCCTCCAAGATTCTGTGCAGATATTTATTAAAAAAAAACAAGATAGAAAATAATTTTACTGACGGACGACCTGGTCGGAAATGGTTTAAAGCATTTCTTAAACGGAACCCTGCTATTTGTTATAAGCATGCAGAATATGTTAACAAAGCTAGAGCAGGTGTGACGGAGGAAAAAATTCGGAACTGGTTCGAAGAGGTTTCAGTACTTTTGGGCAACGAAGTTAGTATTTTGAATGATCCTAATAGGGTTTTTAACACTGATGAGTCAGCTTTTAACCTGACTGCAAAAGGAGATCTTCTCCTTGTTCCTAAAAACATAACTGTTTATGATGTGTCTGAGAACTCTGATAAAGAGAATATCACTACACTTATGACAGTCAATGCAGCTGGAATGATTGCCCCACCACTCACAATATACAAATACCAACGAATTCCGTACTCAATTGCCCGAAATGCTCCACCTGGTTGGGGCCTTGGCCGAACTGACAGTGGTTGGATGACTGGGGAAGCATTTTATGAATATATTTCAAATGTGTTTCTTCCCTGGCTTCTACAGGAGAACATTATTCTTCCTGTGATTTTGTTCCTAGATGGCCATAGGTCGCACTTGACATTGCAACTTCTGCAGGGAGAATAAAATACACATCATAGCACTACACCCCAACTCAACCCATATTCTGCAACCGTTGGATGTTGCAGTATTTGGACCATTGAAAACAACATGGAAGAAAGAACTCCGGAAATGGCGTATTGATCACGATGGGCAGGAGGTTAATAAGTCAACCATAACTCAAGCCTTAGATCTAATTATAAGAGGGCCTACAATACCTCGGGCTATAATAAATGGCTTTCGAGCTTGCGGGCTATAACCATTTGAACCAAATAATGTTGACTATAGTAAATGTGTGGCAAAATCAGGAAGGCTACATGATAAAATGAACAAAAATGTGCAAGATAAAAAAGCTGAAGAAGATCATTTGAGTAATCTTGAGGCAACAATTGGACATGAGCTAGTTCAGCTCTTTAAAGATACTTATGAAAAGAGCATAACCTGGGAAGGTGACATTAAGGCATCTTTGCTGTTTGATACGTGGGTTAAATTTTATGAAGCTGCACTTGTAGTTGAAGAGTTGGACTTAAATGTCTTAAGTCAAGACATTGATATAAATGAACTCCAAATATTTGATGAAATGGGGATAGACATAGGCCTATCTGAGAACATTCTTAATGTAGAAACACAAGGAACTGTTAGTGGAACCGATTCTGTAAGAACGATTGAGCCAAACGTGTTCTCACCATCACAGTTAATACCAGTATATAAAACAATTGTACCGGTAGACCCACATGCACATGGGAATTGTAGTTTGAATAAAACTGTAGTAAACGTCAATGAAAATATAGGTTTACTAACTACAGGTGAACCTAACCAATTAACGGTACCATTCCCATTAGTCGTGTCTGCTAATGAGACAATTGTGTCCAAGAGTGAATCAATTCAGAGCAAATCAGTAGGCCTGCAGCAATCTGTTGATGACAAAGAACATGCTGCTATTGACCCATGCACCTTACCATTTGATCCAAAAGTGATAACAGCTGCAGATAGTATGCCTTGTAACTCGGTAGGCTATATAATTAATCATTAGGTACTTTCTTCTAGAGGACAAAGATGGTTCTGCAGACTCACATAGAAGACTGGGAAAAGGGCTCGTACGAAAAGCTCCTGTGGATAGTCTTATACCGGTGTGCTGAACTGTATCCAAAGTCTTAATATAAGAAGGCCTAGCCGAATCATAAATAAAACTGGCAAAATCTAACTTGGAGCGGATGAGGGAGCGATATAGATGTAACAAGGTAGTACGATCAGCTCCCCAATTAGTATTGCTTAGCACTCGTAGAATATTTAAAGCTTTTAAACACTTGGTTCGTAGCTGCTGGATATGGGGCTTCCATGATAACTTTTTATCAAATAATAACATTCCCAAAAATCGTGCAATTTCGGCAAATGGTAAGGCATGGCTTCCCATGTGCAGGTCGGGATTAAGGAATAATCCACGCCGAAGGCTAAATAGCACACATGTGGTTTTAGTGATTGAGAATTTATATCCAGTTTCAGCTGACCATCTCTCAAGGCGCTTTATGTTTAGTTGTAGTTGACGTTCAATCGAACTCAAATACGAAGCTCGGAAGTAAATGGAAAAATTATCTACAAAAAGTGATGATTCGACTGTCTTTTTTATATGTGAGTTAATACTGTTGATAGATATAGCAAAACAAACAACACTTAAAACTGATCCTTGTGGAACTCCGTTCTCTTGATAAAAAGGTCTCTAATCTCACATTGAACAGAACCTAGTACTTTCTGAACATCGACTCCTCAGGCTGCACGGACGGAACAGACGGAGTACAACACTGATATGATGAAGCAGGACACAATAAAGAGAGAACTAAACCTTCTAGTCTAGACAGAACAGACAACCTTCTGGAGAGAATAAACATTAAACAAAATTATGAATGAGAATGAGAACACAGCAAAGACTTGAACAGCAACACATACAGCAGCAACAGAAGCTAAATGTGTACTGTGGAGGCCCAATGAGACCAGAGAAAAGAGCTGTATGCATCAACACATTAAAAAGGAAATTTTGTGATATATTATTAAAAATCAAAAGTAATTTGTAGAACGTTCTTTTTTATTTTTATTTACCGCCACGGAGCCAACATTTATCTGCACACGCGAAATAACATTGAATTGTTTATGCAGATAATTCTGTAGCTTTTGGCCTGCTTTCATTTTCTCTTGTAATACATTTTTGGATGAGCGAAGCAAAGATTCCATTTCAGTACACTGGTGAAAAAAATCCGGAATGTTTTTTTTCTTCTTTCTGTTTGTATTTTTGTGTGTTTGTTAACACGATTCCGGCTAAACCGATACTCCAATAGCGATGAAATTGTCTAAAGGCCTTTGAAATCTATGAACTTAGAACTGCCACGTGCCACGTCGCATTTTACGATTTATAACGATTTTAAAAAAAAATCTTCGACTTAAACCCCTACATGCTTTATCCGATTGTTATGATTTTTTCACAGAACCTTAATTTTATGAATTAATATATTCGCGTGAAATTTGAGCGCAATCAAAAAATTATTTCTCATGAAAATCACAATTTTACGATTTTTTACGACTTGAATAAATTTCTTTGACTTATAACACCTATATGCTTTATCCTATTGTATTTTAAGAATAAATATATTCGTGTGCAATTTGTGCGTAATAGAAAAAAAAATATTTCTTATAAATCGCAAATTTACGCTTTTTTTTCGTTTTTTACCAAATTTCTTCGACTTATAACACCTACATGCTTTATTCGATTGTAATGTAGTGTGTAATATAATGTGCGCCCCTGATCCTCATATCGTCGTCGTAAAAATTAAAACAATATTACCAAGCGTGTCTCGCAGCCCATAGCAATGGGAAAACGAAATCAATTTAAATGCCATCTGCATAACACATAGCAACTCAATGCACCAATTAGGCTCATCCAAAAACACGCCCCCCTCCCCCTGAAAAAGCTTTTGCGAAGCTTCCTAGTAATTAAAAAGTTTCACCATACTCCATGGTTATACTTTTCACCAACTGAGACAAAAAGATATGAAGATCTCTCATGTCATTTTATTTTGGTTGCATGTTCCAATAGAATTAGAACCGTTAATTTGTGGTAAACCAGCATCGCATCGGACAGTCTATATACTTTATTTATGCAGATACACCCGCCTCGGCATTTATCAACAACTAGAACAAAATTTCGAACATGCGCTGCGCATAGAAAGCATTATTTACTGTACCCACATTTAAAATATACCGTACACCATTAGTATAATATACTGAACACTATTCCAACACATCCAAAATAATTAAAAGACTATACGGATAGGCCACAAAGCAAGCACACAATAACTACGATACTCGAGTAGATTTGCTGTTGAATCTATAGGGTGTTATTCCCACTCCGCTCAAGCATCCTCCGTGGCGTAACGGTTAGATGCTGGCTTACAGATGGAGAGTCGCCCTGCTGGACCGAGTTCGAGACACCAAACTTGAAATTTTATAATTACTTGCAATTAATACATGATGTGTTTCCACCTACAGGCAATCAACTGGTGTCGAAAATAAGACAAAATGGCCATATGTAACCGATATTTAAAACTTTTTATTTTATTTTTACGTTTAGCCTACATATTTAGCACCTAGATCGCGCTACAGATGCTACGGGAAACTAGCGGGAAGATCGCGGGACGTCCCGTGCGGGAAACTAGCGGGAAGATCGCGGGACGTCCCGTGCGGGAAACTAGCGGGAAGATCGCGGGACGTCCCTGTGGGATTCTCGCGGGAAGATCGCGGGACGTCCCGTACGGGACCCGGTATCGGCCAGTAGGACACTTCTAGGCGGGACCCGACGGGACGTCCCGCAAGGGTCCCGCCCGGGCAAGTGCGGGAAAAAGACTGCGGGAAGAGTGCGGGAAGAGTGCGGGAAAGCCCAAAAATGTTTGTTGGGAAGGGAAACCACGTATAGCCACAAATGCAAACACAACTTTGGACTTCAATGAACCTATTTAGTTATTCAAACTTATTAGATTAGTTTAATGACGTGTTAACAAACGAGTTATTTGCAACCCCTACACAAGAGACTAAAGAAAAACAACAACCCCAGCAATGAAATCGGGGACACCCTATATGTGTCGAGGCTCTCATCCCACACTGAACAGAACCTAACACTTTCCGAACACCAACCACTCAGGCTGTACAGACAGGACAGAACAGACAGAGCACAACACAGAGATGCCGAGCAGGGAGTGTGTTTTTTTTTAATGTTTTTATTGTGCAGTGATCCAGCCTATTCGGAGTATGGCTATCTCACGTCCTCGACACAGGCGCCGCGACGTTCGTCGGCGCCTGTGTGTCGGCAACCCACGAGCCGGGGCTGAGGACCTGGCGCCGACTCCCGAACCACCGGCAGCACCGGATCGGGAATATTGGGAAACGGATATCCCATTTCTGGAGGAAGAAGAAGTCACCTTGGACACCTCTTTCGAGGACGGTGACGGCGACGACGACGAGACAATGATCTGGGATTCTCTACTCACAGCGGACGAAACCTTCGACCCGGAGTATTTTCAGGAACTCCTCCAGGAATTTGACGATTATCTTGTACTACCAGTTGAAAACAACATTCGCAACGACGCCGCCACGCTCGTCGACTTCACGGCCTACACAATCAGAATCGGAAACCAGCGACTGGTCGTCAATATGCCTGATCCTACGCCAGGCATACGGCATGTGATGCGGGATCGCTCGGGATGGGACGTTATGGGGACCGAAGAAGAGGAGGCAGGGGAACTTCATGAAGACCAGGACAAGGAAAATGAAGACCAGCCAGACTCACAAGACGACAGGGATACAGAACCCGACACTACCAGTGAAAATAGTGATAACGACGACGAACAGCCTTCTGGATTTGTGCTTACTCATCAAGCAGGACCTCACACGCCTGACCTCCTAACTAAGGATTACATACCTCTCAGTGATTTAACTTATTCGTCCCTCGCAGTGCCACTCATCCCCCCAAGACGGTTAGGGCCGGACCCGGAACACGCATGGTTTCATCGCATCACATCCATGGGGATAGACCTTCCACGACCTAAAGACGCCCCCAATGTCTTTCACTCCACGCCAGCCCATCCCATAATGGATACCATAGTGCAAGATTTTTTAACAGAAGGCCTTTTAGTGGAGCGCAAGTGCGTATGCGCCTTCAAGTGGTTTGTTGTTCCCAAGGCAAACAATAAAATGAGACTTATCATGGACTACAGCCCTTGGACTGATTTTATTGTGGCTCCGAAATTCTCCCTGGCCCCAGCGGCCCGCGCAGTGGCTTCCCTGCAACCAGACTGGCAGGCCATAAAATTGGATTTATCTTCTGGATTTTATCAACTCAAGATTTCGGAGCGGACTCAGCACTTCCAAGGCCTGTACTACAAGGGTAAGTGTTATTGTTTTACACGATTACGTATGGACCACGCATTAGCGCCGTACCTGATGCAACGGGCCGGGGAAGTGCTGATTAGCACCATATATTGTGCTCGTCTTAAAATATTTGGAATCGTATATCTCGATGACTGGTTACTGGCGGCCACATGGGTTACCCCATGGGGTTGACCTTTGAGTTTACAAGACGCTATGTGGTTTAACCAACGTGGGTTAGTCGAGTTCTATTCCGAGAACTTGTTGTGGGTTGTACCCCAAACCAAATATGGTTAAAAGAAGCCGTTTTGATGTAGAAAACGAAGATTTAATGAAACAGACAGTTAGGACTTCAGGGCACCACCTTAAATTCCTAATTGTAAAAAGATCTGAAAAAAACGAAACTTTTGAAAGGGTGTCCCCTTTCTAAATTAGAAAAGGCATAGAAAGAATTTCCTCTTCTGTGAAATGTTTAAGAAAAATGCGTAACGGCACAATTATGATTGAATCTGATTCAGAGAAGCAGTCAAATGAATTACTTAAGCAACTCGATTGGGAGACTTGCCTATTATAGTGGAAGAACATCCCACTTTAAACACGTCTAAGGGCGTAATTAAGTCTTTTGACTTAATATGCTGCAAAACTGATGAGATTAAAGCTGAACTCTCTTCACAAGGCGTCACTGATGTATACCACGTCCAAAGTAAACGTACCACATCCGATGAAGAATATGAAAAGGCAAGACCAAGTCCAATATTTATTCTTACTTTTAACAACCCTATTCCTCCCAAATTTATCTATGTCGGATACCATAAAGCGAACGTGAGACCTAACTTTCCGAAACCATTGCGCTGTTTCCGCTGCCAGAGGTTTGGACATTCTCAAAAATTCTGCAAATCCAAACAACTTTGTGCAGTATGCTCCCGGAAGCCTATGAGTCTGAGCAGTGTCCGTTTGAAGCCTTGTGCATTAACTGCCGAGGCCCACACCCTGCGTCATCGGTCAAATGTCCAAAATATGTAGAGGAGAGAGGCATTCAAGAACTTAAGAGCTCAAGAAAATGTGTCCATTCAAGAAGCAAGGAAAGGGTACCGAGAATCTGCTGCCCCGGTATTTAGTAAATCCTTTGCTGAATCTGTCAAGAGCAAGCCATCAGGTTCGACATTTGTTCAGAGTGCAATGGTGTCCAAAGAGATAGGAAGCACGGAAAAAGGTTGCGTTACGAGTACAAAGTGAAGAAACGATCATCCAAACGAATTCAGTATTGAATGAGCTCCGTGATACTTTAAAGAGTCTCAAAGAGACAATAGGCTGCCAACAACAACTTTTGGACAAACAAGAAAAACGTATTCAACAACAGAACGTCATGATAAAAGAACTTGTATCAAAGCTAGACCGTACTACTTCCGAACCGAAAAAGGGCAAGAAAGTTAAAGATAATACTAAAGGAATTCCATTGATAAGGTGCTGGACTTTGCTCAACAAGCTTCACATATGAAAAGAATTCACGCAATAACTAAATAGAAACACTAAAATACTGAGTGAAAGAGTTAAACCACAGAAGGGTATCGGATTAAAGAAGGTTCAAAGAGAAAGTGATGAGGACTGAAGCGGTTTTCAGACCGATTCTTCCAATGCTGATGAAGACATGGTAGAGGTGGACTTGAAGTCTGCTACTGCTTCTACCTCTAGAAAGTCCTCTACTGCTTCTACCTCTAGGGTAGACGAATTTTTAAAGGAAGGAAGTCAAAAGTAATTTTGATAGCAAGGTTTTTAGTTAAAGTTTTTGGCAAGTTCACCGAAACATTGTTTTGTAGTAGACACACATTATCTAATAGACATCAGACCAAATAAAGGGGAAGAATTTGAAATACATATTATAGAAATTAACATGTATAGACCGGTGGAGGCACTTTTTTAATTTCTTCTTCGTTCTTTTTACACGGGGTTCGAAAAAAAAACTGTTTAACATACTCAAATTCGCGGAAAATCTAAGGTGTTGAAAATGATCAAATTTGCATATTAAGATAATTGATTTCCATTAAAAACATTTCCCCCCCTCTCCCCCCCAACCCATTTCGCGCCAAGGTAGCATGCAATAGATAGTTGAGGTGAAATATCACTTCTTATGTTTCTGTTTAAATTATTACTTTGATTAATTACATAGGCTATTACGATGATAAATGATAAATATCAATGGAGATCAATTGTAATAAACCTATGAACTAACGAACAATTGATCGCACAAAATATATAAACATCCGATAACAGGTTACTTTTCAAGTAAACTGGCATGTATGTAAGTTTTTTGTATTGATTAGTTTTGAATTAAAATTAATTATCAAATGTTAAACAAAAATTGAAAACAAACAGATTACTTTAAATTTTTAAATTGAAATTGAGGTCTGTTTTCGTGAATACGCACTCACTTTGAAGGATTCAGAAGATACAAACTTGTTAATTAAGTTCCTAGATAATATGAATCCTTTTGGCATCGATGGAACTTCTGATCTTCACAGTATTTCCAGTGGTATGACAGCTGCAAATAATGTCCATGCTGACACAGCCGAAAATGTTGCCCATAAAATCTTGGACAAAGTGACTGATACTGATGTGCTAACGTACCCTTTAGACGGAAAAATCAAGTGACTCTTTTATCGTCTAAAACGATTGAAGTAGGAAAGCAAAGTGTTCAGATTGACACAACACACTTCAGGAGGTTGCCTGTTCTGTCCAGACGGAAAGGTAACAAACATTTAACAGAATTGAGCTAAAATATATACCAGTCAAGACTTTTTCAAACAATACATTAAACAGGAACAAAAAATATAACTTATGCCATATTTGATCACTGCAGCTGTGTAGAATTATGGGGAAAATTCGACCAATTGCTGGCACCTAGAAACTTCACTACATGAAGGAGGAACAACATAAGTTTAGTTGTAAACATTTCCTTCAGTTTTATAATTCAGGTGATTCAGAATCTTTTAGCTCCTAAATTACTCTCATTCTAGTGTTATTTCTCCTTTCCACTTCAACATAAAAGACCCTACCCTGTAGATAGTTGAGACCTTGGCGAGCTTATGGGGCTTTTTACCAACATCAACTTGCATGTATGCTTATGCCTCTATGACACATAGATCAAGACCATAAAAATGTACCATATGTACAGATAATTATTTTGATAAATTTATTTCACTTTTTGTGTGCTGCTTATTGGCCTAGTCAATCGAATTGCTTTTTCTTGGAGCTTCAAAAACACTATACGTCCACATATTATGCACATTACTACAATGATGGCTCCTAATCTTATAGAGTGCCCACTATTATTTTGTTTGCGCATGTACAAAACATTAATACCTTTTTGTTCAAAAATGTTAAATAAAAAATAAAAAATTTGGAATTCAAATTTGAAAAATAGCATTGCTTTTATCTTGGTACCATATGTTTACAAGAGTATGAAACTAGACATTTTTAGAAGGCTTTTCAAAGACCTTTCATTTTTTAAAAAAAGCTTTCTACGTCGAACGGTATTGATTTTTTTCAAGGGTCAGCATTGCTACGAAAAGAATCTATTGACACATTACGACAGAAACGGATCAGTGTGGTCCATTGCACACAATTTGTGGAAAATGTGACAAATATTTTAACCTACAATTCTGTAAAGTCCACCTAAATTTTAATATTGATGGGCTACCTCTTTATATAAGCTCCAACAAACAGTTTTGGCCCATCTTGTGTACGGTTGAGGAAGATCCACATGTGTGTTGTGTTTAAATGCATTGTTGTAATATTACTATTTAAATATTTACGAAAATGTAGTTTATTGTTGTTTCTGCATCTATGTAATTAGATTTATTTAGTTGCACTCCTTTGCAAATCAGTATTTATAACTGAATAGGATAGATGTTAAATAAATAAATAATAAATGACCCCTTTGGTTTCTACGTTACGTGCGAACCATTGTGATAACCACGCTAAATATTGTGCAAAATGTTGCGAGCAGCCTATACTTAGCGTCCTGACGCCGTGGGAAAATCGGGCGTCAAGTTTTTTTACAGCTTCCAAAGTTGTAGGTCTAGAGTAATTATTAATACATTATAGTCATTTACATTTTCGCACGATATTATAATATAATTAATTAATACGTAATATACAATGCATGATTCAATGTGACGAATGCTCAGTTCTATAAGGTTGTGTTTAAAAAAAGGCATGATTATCTTTCTTATTTGATGCATGATGACACAGGGTTAACCGACGCAGGTAATTAGTGGTGTTAGAACTGAGAATGACTAATAAAACAAGAGCGTAAAAGCGATGTAGTCCAGGCCAATTATATTAGTTAGTTAGTTATTGGGGTTTTAGGGCACACAACAGTGAAGTTATCAGTGCCCATCAAATTTTCTGGTTGATATATAAATATGAATTTCAAATTGAATTTCAAAGGTTTACTTTGCGTAAGAAATTAATAACATTATCGCTTGTCGTGGAGTTCCACGTTGCGATCGTTGTTATTGTATGTAGGTAAATTAATAGTTACATAAAAGTAAAGAAATAGCGTTCTTGAGTGTATAATAGTATAGCAATGCAATTTAATATTTTCCGTTGTTTAATTTAAGCATTGCAAACGACGTCTTGGCTGCTTTATATTATCGATGTCTTGTTTTGAACACAATATTGATTTATTGTTATTGAACAATTTCCAATAAGATATTTACGTTGCCAATAATGTCTAATGTCAAGTGCTCCTACGGGAGCTGCTCCAATACTAAACATAAAAATCCAAAGATATCTTTATTTCGATTTCCTGTGAAAGATGAAGCAACGTGCAATCAATGGATAACTAATTATAGCAGTCAAAACCTATATTTAAAACTCAGGTTCAACTCAAATCGTGTTTAGTAATGTCCAAGGCATTTTAGTCACGTCTCATTTGTGAGTAGTTTACACAACTCTCTCACGAAGAACGCTATTCCTACGCTTGATGGGACACTTTTAAGCGACACCATTGTTATGCAACCTGTTGTTGGCGCAGATCTTGATAGTGACTCGATAGCATCCCCACATTCAGTGGATGATGTAATAACGCCTCTCCAAAGTTCAACATCCTAATCGAATCAGTTCACACAAAATCGGACATCCCGACCCGGATATAGTACACAGATTCCGTGGCGCTTCTTAAGCCCATCTTCATGAGAAACATAACAGCCCGGACGGCTGACACAACAATAACTTTAATCGCACATACCAATTTGGCAACACCGGCAAAGAGGGTATTACAAACACACAATTTAAGACAACATCCCTTGATGACAGACTCCAACCCTGACATAACGCCGAAAAAACGTAAGATATGAGTCGTATTGAAAATCTTAAAAGTCAAAATCACCGACAAAGAAGTAAAATTTCTTATTTGAAGGAAGATCAGCATGAAACTTTATCACGAGATTTATCAAGGGAGGAAGTTGCTAAGGGTGGTAGGAAATTTTTATCAGAATTTGCGTCAACGTTTTTCAGCATGTCAATACTCCACAAACCACAGACACCTTACAACGAGGACAAAAAAACAAGTTGCTTTGTTTGCAAGTTGCAAGGACAATTTAAAACTCTTGAATTTTTTTAAATCCGACAATCCAATCAAGAAAGTGTCACCCGGCTCCGGGTTCAACCTAAAGTAATTTACCAGATTCATTAGGGAGATGAGATTGTTACCTAGACAAAGCTGCGGATCGTGAAGAAGCCTCTCTCATCTTGGGCCGCCAGACAACTTTCAAGAAGACTGTAGACGTCAAGGAACGTGGCGATTTCGAGGCAAGGAAGGCGACCAAATCTGGCGAACTGGATGCCTCATTATCACTTAAGCTGAGTGCCAACTAACGATATAGAAATGACACGGAGAACGCTCTAGATATCCTTAATGAGTACAAAAAGGAGAGCTCCCGGTCGATTCAAAGTGGCCAACGTCTGCCATCAGAACGGCCTATACCCACATGACAGCGTGAGTATTAGCTGATTGCACTAGGATTTGTTTGGTTAAACGTAGACTTTTCCCGAACCGACCATTTAAGTTTGTTTTTTTGCAGTGTCGTGAGCTTCATTGGATTGGATTGGATGTTGCTTAACACCTCATATTTATGCAACTTGGCTAATCGAGACGAAGGGAGGGACGTATGGGATGACGCGGGAGGGGGGACAAGGGGTAGACAGGCCTGTGCTGGTCAGAACCAGCCACAAGCGTATGGGGAGGGCAGGGGTTCCCCCACGTCGTGGTCGTCTCCGTCTGTGTCATCATCCGTCTGTATTGTCATTGTCGTCGCCGTCGGGGAGGTAGTCAAAGGGAAGGGGAAAGTTCCCCGACGGCGACCGAGAGCTCGCCATTAGTTTCAGGGAGAAAAACTCCCCTAATCACGGACCAAGCCACGAGAAGGTTGAGAGTTGGAATTTGATGGCCCGTGTGAGCTTAGTCGTCGCCAAGACTGCCCAGAGACCCCAGTCGTCCTACCACATGACCAGCGCCGAATACAAGGAAGCAGTCCATTTGAAGATGGCAGCATCATGAAAGGCATACGAAATCACAAGAATCTACGTCATCCGGGCAAGAAAAATCATATCACTGTCGACAGCAGACGTGATCTCGAATGTATTTCGGTGCAAGTTTTACTTTGGTCGAACCTAGCTAACTGTAAAGTTCCGTTTATAATTGGGAAATTAGAGTGACTCTTCGAGAAACGCACAAGGCAAGTCGGCACCACCAGTGAGAAGTTTCTGCTGAACAGCAAAGGTAACGAGACAGTCAAGAACCTCTTCAAGAAGTACTTACTGAAGGCTGCAAATGTCATGGACTTACAGAAGGCGCTTCATACGTCCATGGGTGACCTGGGCATGGGAGTGGCAATGTATTTGTTTTAACCCTCAGATGCATGGTTACTTTTCTAGCAGTGAAAAAACATTGTTTTTACAAACTGTTAAGTTTAACATATTCCGCGGGTGGCTTGCAAGTAACGTATGGCTCTTTACCCAGCCTACTTGGATTCAGAGCCTACCTACATGTTAAGTTCAACTGTCCAAGAAGGTTTTTTAATGTTTTTAAGCTATTATAATAAACCATGACACCGCCTGTACAATGTTGGATACATTGTGGCAGCAGAAGTACCTTGTTTAGAAAATAGTATTGTTGAGTTAGTTGATGTTTTAAGAGTTGGAGTTGTGTTTTGGTCTGCAATGGAGAATAGAATAGTTATTAGTTTGTCTTGAATAAAAGAATAGAATAGAAGATTATCACGAACCGTGGGTGCATATTATTACTAGTATATACTGCGAGTCCATCATCGATCCACCGCCAAACAAGGAGCAGCAGACCGACAGAGACGAGAGGACTACATAGGAATAATTAGTTTATTTTCAAGTTATCAGTAATCTCTTCGATCACCAAGAACTTAAGTTTGTAGGGGGGGAATGACACCGCCTGTACAATGTTGGATACATTGTGGCAGCAGAAGTACCTTGTTTAGAAAATAGTATTGTTGAGTTAGTTGATGTTTTTAAGAGTTGGAGTTGTGTTTTGGTCTGCAATGGAGAATAGAATAGTTATTAGTTTGTCTTGAATAAAAGAATAGAATAGAAGATTATCACGAACCGTGGGTGCATATTATTACTAGTATATACTGCGAGTCCGTGATAACCAGGCCTAAGGCTAGGTTCCAGCAAGAGCGTCGCCGTCTTGAGTAGGGTCACATGCGGACCAAAATGGACCTCGAGTTGAAGCGTCTTGGGGCTGACTGAGGGATGGGTTTACAGCCTGTACCTGCCGGTTGCAAGCTGATTTTAAGTTGTTGAGAGGTATGCTGTGTAGTAAGGTGGATGTAGATCCGTTCTCGTCCATGTGTTGGGGACATTTTACTAAAATGTGCTTAACAGTTAAAATCTCACCACACTGCTCACATAGGGGTCAGAACCAGCCACAAGCATATGGGGAGGGCGGGGTTCCCCTACGTCGTGGTCCGTCTGTGTCATCATCCGTCCGTGTTGTCTTTGTCGTCGCCGTCGGGGAGGTAGTCAAAGGGAAGGGGTTCCCCGACGACGACCCAGAGCTCGCCATTAGTTTCAGGGAGTGAAACTCCCCTATTCACGGGCCAAACCGCGAGAAGGTGATGAGTTGGAATTTGAAGGATACCTCGGGAAATTTCTTTATCACGATGAGAATCAAAAACCCCATTCCCCGACCACAAGAATTTAAATTAACCTTGCATTTGGCAGCCCTTTCACAATTCTTTCTGTCTCTCATGGACACAGGGGCAAACACGCCTGATTTTTTTCTAGACCATCCAGCCAGTCAAGTAATCGATTCAGATTACATGGATGAATCTGTGACCGAGCCACCCGCGGACCCAGTAAAACTTACTTTCCTGGACAGGTTCAATGTAAAGTACTTCAGTGAATTAGGAATGAGGTGGAAACCAAGTGCTTATTATGGCCTTGTAAACTCAAGGCCCCATGGGGCAGCTAGTGACCCATGAAGTGGAGCCTTGTGGATTTCCATTACCATACGTCCATGGTCATACGTGGCTACCCATGCTGTAGTCTTCATGCTTGGGGGTATCATCACCCGATGGAAACAGGTTATTGCATTCCATTTCACAGGCAATTCGTACGACGCACTTGTTGTAAAAGATATTATTTTTTAAATTATTTTAAAATGTGACCTAATTAACATTAAAGTTGAAGCTGTTGTAACGGACATGGGTCCACAGAACCTAGAGCTGCGGAGAGAATGTGGAGTGGGTGCCGGAAGGTACACGGAAGTAAACAATTCTTGTGAACACCCTGCAGACGCCTATTCTTCATGCCCGATATCCCACATATATTCAAAAATCTAAGATCCCATATAACTTGGTGACTCCTTGAAAATGGGTTATCCAGAAGATAAACCGTTCTGGGTTCTCCAGGTGGAAGCCATACCTACTAGATGCAAGTTAACGGTTAACAGGATACCCTCTTGCAAATTTATTTAGACAATTCTGTACGAACAACTTGTGACATACTGAATGGACTTTTTCTCATGCAACAACAATCTACAAAACGTGAAATTCTTTTGGAAATCGAGGACAACTTTGTTGTGGTGCCAGGTAACCCAGGACCTGAACCACAAACATTGTTAAAAGGCTTAAGTTCAGGCCGAGCAGATACAGTAACATTGGATAGTCTACTAAGCAAATGACACAAAAATCTGCAACATACACACCTGTACCCAACTGCACTGAAGAAATTTTGACAGACCTATATGTGACACCTGTTCAAAAAGAATGATACTAATGGATATAAAAACTGGCTAAAAGTCTGAACTAGCCGAGTACAGGCTAACCCTCTTCATAGAAGTTTCACACCGACAAGCTGTGTCTAGGTAGAGGTGGACGACACTCCAAATATACATCTCCACTGCGGCATTTTATGGATTTGTAAATTCCTATTTTAAAAAGAACAAGTCCGTGACTGGTTCCATTTTTACAAGTGACTTTTGTAATAAAGGTGCGTCTCGTGTGCGACTGCATGCGACGCGGTAACCGCGAATCGCACATCGTTTTCGCACGTGTCGTTTCACTGAGTAGCGCCTGAAACGGATGAGTAGGTAATTTTTGGTTGCACGGAATTGTGGGTAAACTCGCAAGCGACGAGCGAAAAAGGTGAACAATTTCTAGTTCTTCTAAAAAAGAAGGAAGAGGCCGGGAATGCTAGCCAAACAACTATTGAAACGTCGTTCGCATCTGGAAGTCAAGCAAGCAGCTATAGACAAGAAAGTATTTATAAATGCAACTCTTTTTACTTCTTCTTACATGCGGGGTGTGCTTTTGAATTGTTGCTGTGAGCTTTTACGTCCGACGGTCAACAGCACACAGAATTACAAGGAGGATTCTAAAACAGACACTAACACTTATCCAGCAAGTAATTGTTCTGCCCGTCGGAGAAGAAGTGGAGGAAGTTGGACGAGGTTTTGAACGTTTATGTGGTAGTCTGCTGTTTTGCCTAGCAGCTGGGTCACTCGATGGATGCCATATACGAACCCTTGCACCATCAAATCTTCACGACCAGTACATAAACCAGAAATTATTCTACTCGATCCTCCTTCAAGGCCTTGTTGATCATCGAGGAATGTTTATAGATATCTTTGCGGGTTTACCTGGATCAGTTCACGACATGAGGGCGGTACGACTACGTTCTTTCGTAGGGGATTATATCCCCCACATGGATATTTGTTCTGGGAGATAAAAGTTATTGCGTGCATTATGCATCCCATTACCCTTGTACCTCCTTACAAAGAGCGGGTGCAGTATTGCACAACATATGCATGTCGGCAAGGGAAGCCTTGGGTATTGATGTTGAAAACCGTCATCTTCAGGGACGACAGGAACGCGATGACGCAAATGTAGCTGAGTTCCGGATAAGATTTGATTGGATATTGCTTAACGTCTCATATTTATGCAACTTGGCTAATCGAGACGAAGGGAGGGACGTAAGGGGTGATGGGATCTACTGCTGAACCTCTATACGGCTTACAGAAACCAACACAACGACCCACATGCATAAACTTGTGCTTTCAGTTGTAAGCCAATAACATGCGATACACTTGAGAACAACATGAAGAGACAACTTGTTGGCTCAAATTGTTAACGTTAACATGGTTAATTTCTACTTCTTGTGTACCTATTGCCATTAAAGTTATTGCTGAGTCAACATGTTTTAGTTGATGACAGAAGTACACCAGTTCCATAGTCAACAAGTTGAACGAACAAGTTATGTCAACATGTTTGTGTTAAAGGTGCGTTTACTGTTCAGCGTTGCTCGCGAAGCGAAGGGGTAAAGTTTGCTCGCCGAGTGTTTACAGGCCGCGAGTCAGCAACACTTGTTATATTTACAGATTAATTTTAGGACGCCTTTTAAAAAGAAAAACATAGCTAATCGTCATTACGACTATTATTGTCAGGTATATAAATTTAATGTGGAATCGGGGCATGGGCGGAGCAATATATTGCCTTCTCGCAAAGGCAAAAAAGATGAACTTAGTTTATGTTTCTTGCGAGGACTCGCGCCTTCGCGAGTTTGCTTGAAAACGCACGCCGATTGGTCAACGCGCCTTCGCTTCGCGAGCAACGCCGAACAGTGAACGCACCTTAATGTTAGACATGCAGTACCGTACCAACAGCTAGGTAGCACTTAGCACGGACGTTGTAAACACTATCCACTGCAAGCTTTCAAACTTAAAATTGGTCAATATTGATGAATTATCCATGGTTGGGACAAGGATGATCCGTCAAATAAACGCTTGTCTCAAACAGAAATTTTATACTGACAAAGAATTTGGCGGCATCCCGATATTGGCTGTTAGCGACCTCCATCAGTTGTCACCAGTTGGAGATGGGTCGACTTTCACGACAGAGCAGCAATCCGTGCAGAAAACTCGTGGGTCCACATCTCTGGCGCTTATTTTCACTCTTTGAGTTGGATGAAATCATGCGTCGGCGTGATGATGTGCCATTCGCAAATGCACTAAATAACTTGGTGCATGGTGCAATGACTGACGACGACATTCCGCTAATTGATGGTAGAAACTATACTTTGCAGCTTGATAAAATACTTCAAGAAGCAATCCACCTATTCAGATCGAATGCTGAAGTTAATGTATTAACGATGTTCGTGTAAATAGTGTAAATACAGACAGTGCAGTGGCAAACGCATTTGATAATGTTCTGGGTGGCAGTACAACATCCAATAAGGAAACGTTGCTGCGGTCGGTTACCAACTTACCTTAAAAGAAACATTTGATTTGCCACTGCGTTTACACAATGTTCATGATAACTGTGAACATTAACATCACTGATGGCCTTGTTAATATCTACACTTCGTGGCTACACTTTGTAGAGACAGGCGTAGGCTCAAATACAAGAAGCAAGTTTTACTACATGTGCCTGAAAAGTCGATAAATCATAAATGGACTCCAATTGAAACAGTTGAACGAATAAGTAATCAAAAGAAGATCCAGCTCAAATTTACAAGTTTACGGGCGCCAATTCCCAGTGGTTGTGGCTGAAGGTATAACGTAGTATACACAAAAGTCAAGGCTCCACACATGAAACTGTGGTAGTTAACGTAGGTAAATCTTTACCTAGGTCTTCCCTGTACGTTGCGTGTAGTAGAGCAACTTCTGCCAGTGGGTAAACCACCACGTCCCCCCACGGTTAAGGATTATGTAGAATTAGAATACAATCGTCTAAGGCATTGCAGTTTGGATATATCTGTAAGCAATAATATTACCAATGTCAGTGGTATGCTTAAATACTCAGCCTACTACCACAATGTTCAAAGTCTTTACAAGCATTTTACAGATACTCTTGTGTGATAAAACCTTTTTCACTCGTAACCTGCTACTTTTTGTCGAAATATGGACTCTTTATCACGAGATGTTTACAATTTTCCCGAATACACTTCAATTGGACGAGTTGACTGCATAATAGATCGTTGTGCATATGGTGTATTTAGCTGTATAAAGTCTTCCTTACATTCACTTGTTTTCGACGTATCGTCAGTATGTTGTAGTGATCCCACAGGCCATATAGAGATACTGAAGTTCATATTCGATGAGGTTGCAACCTGCGTATTCTATAATTTGCCAAATGTAAAGTGGAAAACTACTGCAGATGTTTTCAATTAGGTTTTCAAAACCATCATGCCAAGTGACAAACGTATCTTAGTTGGCGATTTGACTGTGGACTTGAAGTTAATACAACGTTTGCATCTAGAAGATTGCCTAATTAGCATTGGGCTTACTTTTAAGTTTGGAAACATTATCTTTACAACAAATGGTGGGACACAGATCGATTGGTGCTTCTTTGGCTGGCTTTCTAGATCTACCCAATAGCTGCCACTTTGACCCTGCTTCCTACAAGTACGATGCGTGGAATCTACAAGAACAGTAAAGCACGAGAGAACATTAAAGCGCTAGTTTGCATAAATAAAAACATGTAGACAAATAGTATTAGTAGTTTTGGGGCGCTATAACAGCTAAGATTATTCGCGCCTCCAAGATAAAACAATTTCTATAAGTGTGAGTTTTAATTTAATTTGTATATTGTAAACATGGTTGTTAACATGTAAAATGTAAATACTTGTAAAGAAAACTGTACAAAAATAAATAAAGGAATAAAAAAAGAAAGCCCTAGGCTTATAGGCTGAGGACCTTCCAGGTAGCTAGACCAGTTTAAGCCTATCTACTTTTGTGATTCATTTGCAGAAATACTTCGAGTAATAATCTAGCACCCTGAGTCTTGTGATAGACCTATGGTAGGCCTACTACATTGTACCTAAAACACATGCAGAAATCCAGCAAAAGTATGCGGCAAGCAAAAAAGACTCGGAAGTGTACAAACTTCAAAGAGCTGTTATTAATAAAAAAGTAAAAGGTTGGATGCAGAAGCAGCATTAAGAGAGGCTAAAGATGCTCTGCGCAAACAGAAGCGCAGAAAAGAAATAAAATATATGAAGAATATTTCTAAACAGACTGCTAGTACAGGTAAAGAAGTTTCACCTACTTTGTTGGAAAAGTGTTTAAAAAAAGTGTTGAACGTCATGCCAAAATCTCCGGGGAAGCAAGGCACCGTTATGCGAAAGTTGTCTGTGAAGTATGGCGCGCCTCTAAAGGAAATTACTCCCAAATGCAAAGAGCATGGTCTTAGAGAAAATACGGTACATCGGGTTAAATTTTAAAAAAATTATGAAATAAGCCGGATTGATCCTGGTATAAAAACTGCAGCATCACTAGATCTAAAGCTGACTCTACCATTGGGGCAAGAAGACTTCTTCAATTAACTATCACCGAGGCCTACAACTTGTTTGTTGAACAGCACCCGAAAAAAAAAATCGGCTGCAGTAAATTTGCAGATTTACGACCTAAACATGACAAGCCTTAAGGTAGGATTCCAATGCGACGGTTGATCCTCCTTTGTAAATAAGTTTTTATAACTGAATAGGATAGACTTTAAATAAATAATAAATAAATAAAATACGACTATAGCCGCGCGGCAGACGTGCGATCCGAGGCGCTAAATCAAATTCCAATCCCGCGACTTTTATTTCAGTTGCCACGTCTACAGCATGGAGGAAACACTGTTGGTAGTGTATTTTCTTCTCGAGGAAGAAGAAGAATTGTTACTAAATATGCTAAATCAATTAAAAAGAAGTGACCCTAAACCAATGTACTTGGCTACGGACAAAGAGGGATTTCAAAGTATTCTAATACAGAGACTTCTTTTGGACGATGCATCAGTGTTTGGGAAGTTTTTCCGCTTGAATATTAACCAGTTCAATAAAGTTTTGTCAATCAGCTTCACGAAAACAACAAAAGTTCTATTATATAATATAAGAAAACACTTCCGATCGCGTGGCAGCTGCGGCTAGACTGCGATAGGAGGCAGTCGAGTCGTCCGGCTCAAGCCGTCTCACAAGAGAAGCGTCAGTTGCGCGGCCACTGACACGTCATTGGAACAGGTTCCATTTGTTTAACTATGAAGGAGTGTGACTCATGTAGTGTTTAAGGTACGATTCCTATGCGACGACTGAAACTACTATAGCCGCGGCGGCTAAAGCCGCGCGATCCGAGTCGCGCGATCAGAGCCGCTTGTTCAAATTCCTATGCCGCGACTCTTGTGTCAGTCGCCATGTGAACATCATGGAGGAAAGACTGTTGGTTGCATGTCTTCTTCTTGAAGAAGAGGATGAGGAAGAATTATTACTAAATGTGCTGCAAACAATTAAGAAGTGAACCTATTAAACCAATTTTACTTGGCGAGGGACGAGGAGGGATTCCAAAATATTCTGATAAAGAGACATCTTTTGGACGATGATTCAGAGTTTAGGAAGTTTTTCCGATTGAATATAGACCAGTTTAATTACGTTTTGTCACTCATTGAAGGTGACCTAATAAAACAGTCTTGTAATAAAGTGAAAAAGCCTATAAGCCCGGCTGACAAACTACAATAGTTATATTATTTAATAGAAAAGAATACACTTCCGAGTTCCGATCGCTTCGGCGGCTGCGGCTAGACTGCTCTGGGAGCAGTCGAGTCGTCGGGCTCAAGCCGTCCCATAAGAGCCGCGTCAGTCGCGCGGTTACAGACGCGTCATAGGAACGGGTTCCATTCATTTACCTATAAAGCAGTGTGACTCACAGCCGCGCGTCTACAGCCGCGCGGCTACAGTCGTATCAGCCGTCGCATAGGAATCGTACCTTTACAGTGGTCGCGCGGCTATAGTCGTATCAGCCGTCGCATTGGAATATCACCTTTACCGTGATATACCTGTTGCTCTCCTGGACTTTTATGTGCTTTTAAGCTCGAATGTGGGTGAAGTAAAGCTTGAGCCACATGCACACATGTATGTGTGGGATGAAAGTAAGGCCTCTAGGGGCTCCCAATTGATTGCATATTGCTTAACGTCTCATATTTATGCAACTTGGCTAATCGAGACGAAGGGAGGGACGTAAGGGTTGACGCGAAGGGACAAGGGGTGGAGAGGCCTGTGCCGGTCAGAACCAGCCACAAGCGAATGGGGAGGGCAGGGGTTACCCCACGTCGTGGTCGTCTTCGTCTGTGTCATCATCCGTCCATGTTGTCATTGTCGTCGCCGTCGGGGAGGTAGTCAAAGGGAAGGGGAAAGTTCCCCGACGACGACCCAGAGCTCGCACATTAGTTTCAGGGAGATAAACTCCCCTAATCACGGGCCAAAGCACGAGAAGGTTGCGAGTTGGAATTTGAGCGCAATTAAATCGGAAGTAAACAACACCCCTTATGTTTCGATTATGCTAGACGAAACATCTGACGTAATGGGTAGGTCCCAATTGTCGACAGTGTTACGCTATGTAACTGTGAGTGGAGAGGCGTGTGAAAGGTTCATCAGATTCTCTGACGTTAGTGCCGGTAAGACTGCAGCTGTTTTGTGTGAACACGGGGTCAAAATCGTAGAGGAGTTCAACTTGAAAGATAAATTAGTTGCTCAGGGATATGACGGTGCAGCAGTCATGGCGAGACAAACTAGTGGCTTGTGCACTCGGGTACAAGAGCTCTACCTCATGGCTCTATTTGTGCATTGTTACAGCCATAAATTAAATTTGGTATTGCAACAGTCGACAACTAATATCAAAGAGTGTAGTGTTTTTTAAAACTCTAAATGGACTGTCGGCTTTTTACTCACACTCGCCAAAGAGATTAAATAGTTTGACTATCTTCATGAAAAGGCGATTGCCCCGCGTTACTCCCACTCGGTGGATATTCACTTCTCAGTTTGTCAAAACGGTCAAATTGATTGGATATTGCTTAACGTCTCATATTAATGCAACTTGGCTAATCGAGACGAAGGGAGGGACGTAAGGGATGACGCGGGGGGACAAGGGGTGGACAGGTCTGTGCTGGTCAGAACCAGCCAGGGCAGGGGTTCCCCCACGTCGTGGTCGTCGTCTCCGTCTGTGTCATCGTCAGTGTTGTCGTTGTCGTCGCCGAGTCAAAAGGGAAGGGGAGAGTTCCCCGACGACTGTTACGAGGACGACGACTACGACGACCGAACTAGGACAAAGTGCTAGAAGCAATGTGAAGGCAGTCCAGGAGATAGATTTGATAGAGCATATCGGTTATATATCATTTGACTGATGTAGAACATTTGGAGTCGATCCTCAATGATACGCTTAGGAATACGTGTGATAGTTTGCATGACGATCAGATAAAAAAAGTGGACAAGATACAATATAGTGAGGTAGCAAAACACCAAAAAATAGCAAAACAATCGATCAAATCTTCTGTGAATTTAATTTATAAGTGACTCGTGTAAGTTATAAGCAACCAAGTATAGACACATTTTTGTAAACTATACCTAGTTCTATAGTTTTTAATTCGATTGTAAGACCTAATATATATTTTCCTCTTTTAATAAAGAGACCGTCTTGTAATAGCTTAATTAAATGTATACATGTATGTATTTATCTATGGCTTAATAAAGAACTACTCCTACTACTACTGCTAACAAAATAAACGAATAATGAATCAATGCAATAGAATTTCTGTCAAAAATAAGTAACAAAGTAATCTTGGAAATCCAAATGAGGTTGTTACATGAGGAAAATAGAAATAAGCTACTACAAAATAAAATCAAAGACATAGAATTGTGCTTAGAGGTTTGTTTGAACAACGGAAAAACACAACCTTGTTTAGGTGATATTGGTTTTTTCAATGGTGAGTGAATCCGCTGAACAAACTTGCACACTATAAGGTAAGAAGCAACTAGGACAAAGTGCTAGAAGCAAGGTGAAGGCAGTCCAGTCAAATGATATATAACTGGTATGCTCTAACGAATCCGTCATTTGACTAATGTAAAACATTAATTTGGAGTCGTTCCTCAATGATACGCTTAGGAATACATGTGATAGTTTGCATGACGATGAGATAAAAAAAAGTGGACAAGATACAATATAGTGAGGTAGCAAAACACAAAAAAAGCAAAACAATCGTTTAAAACTTCTGTGGAACCCAGTATACCGGAAGATGAAGAAGATGTTTCAAGTGTGGATCGGTATAAGCCATTTTTGGGGGTTCGGCCCATCTCTACTGTTAAAATGTATGAACATACTGTCACACATCGCCGGTTCGCCTTACTCTAAACCACTACAATGACTACACGCCTTTAAACCGAAATTCACTACCACTACCACTCCCACCATAACCAAACCTACACAACCTCTGACCGAGCAAACTGTGCATAATCTTGAAATAACAAACTGTTCCCAGAAGAAGAGAGCAGAAGAGCGAAAAAAACAATCCAATATAAGAATTAGTATAAGTAGTTTTAGGGCGCTTTATTCGCGTCTCCAAGATAAAACAATTTCGATAAGTGTGAGTTACCATCATGTATACATCTTTCCAAGGGGCAGGCCTGTGCTGGTCAGAACCAGCCACAAGCATATGGGGAGGGAAGAGGTTCCCCACGTCATGGTCGTCTCCGTGTTGTCGTTGTCGTCGACGTCAGGGAGGTAGTCAAAGGGAAGGGGAAAGTTCCCCGACGACGACCCAGAGCTCGCCATTAGTTTCAGGGAGTGAACCTCCCCTCATCACGAGCCAAACCACGAGAAGGTTGCGAGTTGGACTTTCTGGACGGAACAGACAACCTGATGAAGAAAACAAACCCAACACAAAAATGCAAGGTGATTTCATTCAACACAACAACACATTTAACGTTAACAAAAGCAATCTGTGTACTGTGAGGGCAAGACAAGAACATACTAGAGAGCGGAGTCAAAACACGTCTGCCTGCGACAAGAACAACCTACCGACTGCGAGGCGAGACTTTGCTGCGAGTGAGTGTGGGTGTAAAGTACAGTAAAAAGGTGAGGGGCGGCGAGGTCATATCGATGCTGCACGTTAAGTGCATGGATGTTTTCCAAAGTCGTATTGAACAGTAGTCCTAGAGCTCCAAGAGGATGAATTTATTGGAGTGGAGAAATATTTGTGTTATTGTATCGAGGTTCATCGTGACGATACAACATATACACAGATATTGCCTTAAGCATGGATTTTACTGTTAACATGGATCTAGCTTCTGTAACACGTAGCATATTATGTCGAACAAATTTGTTTCGAGATCAGAGATAAAGATAGAACGACATAGGAAAGATCAATGTTATCCCATTCAGAACAGAACCGAACACGTTTCTAGCATCAACCCCTCGGTCTGTACAGAGCACAGCACTGAGATAACGAACACTTCCCTGACAAGCAGTGCAGAGCACAGAGTGAACAATCCGTTTTATCTGAACAGAACCTCCTGAGGTTAACACACATTAAACAGAACGATGCGACGACAAAACTGCCAAGACTTGCTCAAACAACTTATTCAGCATTAACAGAAGCGGGCTCCTTGCATTGTGAAGGCCCCGCAAGAACAGACCGAAGAGCAGATACAAAACACTCCCTCTGCGACAAGAACAGCAGAAAGACTGCGAGGTAAAAAATACTTCATGACAGAAGTTGCAATAGAGTTATCATGTGTATACCGGTTTGCATTTCGCTATGAGTTCAAAGACGGAGCTCTGATCATGAAGTAAGCTAACGCAACGAGTTAGTTAGTTAGTTATTAGGGTTTAAGGGCACACAACACTAAGGTTATCAGTGCCCGTATTCTCTTATATAATGGCATGTTATTTTTAAATCTTATTGTACAGCTGTGTTGATTTCAGGTATTTAAAAACATTGGTTATGTTCTCAGATTCATCAGATAAAATTTCTTTTAAATTAGGTTTTAGTTTAAAATCATTCCTCTCGTCCATGTGTTGAGGACATTCTACTAAAATGTGCTTAACAGTTAAAATCTCACCACACTGCTCACAGGATGGTGGGTCTTCACCTTTTAAAGGTATCCTTGAGTGAGATGTGTGTGTCCAATGCGTAGACGGGTCAGAACAACCTCTTCGCGTCGAGAAGAGCGCCTTGAAGAGATCCAAGGTGTTACATCGCCTTTTATTTCACGAAGCTTATTATTTTGCATGATATGCCATTCTTTGCACCACTTTTCTTTAAGTTTAAGTTTAAATAATGCTTTAAGATCAGGCGTTACGACTAATTGGCAATCAATTTGTTCTTTGTTGCAAGCTTCTTTGGCACTTTGGTCGGCGAGATCATTTCCTAAAATACCAGAATGGCCTGGCACCCAACAAAAAACTATTGATTTTTGTTTTGCACCAAGTTTGGACAGTATAAGGTGTATTTTACTAACTAATGGGTGTGTAGTGTAAATTTGGCAAATAGCCTCTAGGGAACTTAAAGAATCCGTGCACACTAAGAATTTGGAGTCCTTGTTATCAAGGGCAAACAGGAGACTTTGTAGAATTGCAAACAGTTCTGCATTGTAGACGCTGTATATGGAATGGAGTTTAAAACTGAAGTTGTTGCTCTCCGTTGTAAAGGCAGAGCCAACTGTATTGTTAGTTTTGGAACCGTCTGTAAAAATATTTTTGAAATCTTTGTAGTTGAATCGGATTTCGTTGAAAAGTGCTTGATATTGTGTGTTTGATGTGGTTGCCTTTTTATATTTTGTCAGCTGTGTTATGCAACATGGTTTATTAAGTGTCCAAGGTGGGATTGCCCCATTTGATTTGTAGAAAACAAGGGGAAGTGTTATGTGTAAGGCTTGCAGTAATTCCAGGGAGCGGATGCCCACTGGTCTTGAGGCCTTCATGTGAACTTTATACCGATTTTGAAAATGCAAGGGTCAAAAACTGCTTTATAGGCTGGGTTTGTAGGGGAACCTTTTAATGAGGCAATATAATTAAGCATTAGGTACTTTCTTCTAGAGGACAAAGATGGTTCTGCAGACTCACATAGAAGACTGGGAATAGGGCTCGTACGAAAAGCTCCTGTGGATAGTCTTATACCAGTGTGGTGAACTGTATCCAAAGTCTTAATATAAGAAGGCCTAGCCGAATTATAAATAAAACTGGCAAAATCTAACTTGGAGCGGATGAGGGAGCGATATAGATGTAACAAGGTAGTACGATCAGCTCCCCAATTAGTATTGCTTAGCACTCGTAGAATATTTAAAGCTAATTCATAGTTTATGGCCATGGGAGATATCGGCGCAATATCATTGTCATCATTGTTTGGTAGTGGAGATAAATCATAAAGTTGGCTCCGGTATACCTTCAGTTAGGCATATGCCTGATAGTAATACCAATTCATAGTTTATGGCCTAGGCCAAACATCCTTTCCCCCGTCTGGGCCCGGGGTAGAATAGGCCCAGAGCATGGCTCTGCTAATCGTAAAAGGCGATTCAAGAGAAAAAGTCCAACTCGCAAACATCAGCTAGTATGAAGGGTAGTATATTACTTCCCGAATCTAGAGGCGAGCTCTGGCCGGTTGGGGTGCGTGTTGCAGAGAGAGCTCTCGCGCAACTTTTTATCACAACTTTCTTCATTCACACAGCCTTACTCATATTTATTTCCTTCTTTCACTTTTTTCTTCCTCATACTTGCCGGCCTTTTCTGCAACAACCACTCTACCGTCCCTACCCAGTCTAACCAATCCCAGCCAATATCCTTTCTCCTTCCCATTTTATCCACTGGCCACTATCGATGACGACCCGGTACGATAAAGGTAATGACCTGGTCAATTGAGGGCTCTGACAGCTACGGGCTTGTCTGCAGGTTGCGTCGGTTGTATGCCCACCGTATGTGGACGGTCTGTTGGGCTGCAGACCGTTCTGCGTGCGGTGCTAGAAGACCGATTGCGCCTGTAGGCATCCGGACGTGAAATTGGCACTTTCCTACACGCCGCTTGATGTAATGGAAATCTATAAGGCTCCACCTCATGGGTCACTAGCTCCATGGGGTGGACTCTTGAGTTTACAAGGGCCCTATGTGGTAGAACCAACATGGGTTAGTTGAGTCCTATTCCAAGCAATTGTTGTGGGTTGTCCCCTCCTTAACTATGAGTAAAAGAAGCCTAGGAGATGAAGATGATGAAAAAATATTGAAAAAGACGACAAAAACCACTGGTTCCATGCCAAAATTTTTGATCGTGAAACGAAATGAAGAAGATAAGAATTTTGAAACTGTGTCACCGTTTTATATACGTAAAGCAATTGAAGGAGTTGCCACGGGCATAAAATCTGTGAAAAAGTTGAGAAGTGGAATGCTTCTTATAGAAACAATATCTGACAAACAATCAGAGACGCTGCTCAAGGTCACGTCCTTGGGAGAAATCCCTGTTGAGATCAAAGCACATACTACTCTTAATTCATCAAAGGGGGTAATTCGGTGTTTTGATCTAGTTAACTGTAAAGTAGATGAAATTAAGGAGGAACTGAAGTCACAGTTGGTAACAGATGTATACCATGTACAAAGAAAGGTAAACAAGGGCGAAAATACTGAAGAAGTGCCGACTCCAGTATTTATTCTTACTTTTGGAACTCCCACTCCACCCAAGTACATATTTGCTGGATACCTTAAACTTGCGGTTAGACCTTATGTGTCCAGACCATTGCGCTGCTACAATTGCCAACGGTTTGGCCATTCACAAAAGAACTGTAATCGAAAAGCATTTTGCGTGAACTGTGCACAAGAATCACATGGAACAGAGCCCTGTAAATCCGAAATCCTTTGTATGAATTGTAATGGCGATCACCCTGCGTCTTCACTCAAGTGCCCCAAGTATTTGGAAGAAGATGCCATACAAAAGATCCGTGCTGCGGAAAACATTCCAATCTTCGAGGCTAGAAAGAAACACCTGAGCATGTCTGCACCAGTTTTTAAAAGATCCTTTGCTGAGATTGCTCAGAAACCAGGACCACCTGTTAAGGATGCGGGTACTGCTTCTCAACAAGTTACCATGAATAACACTGCTGATCCGGAACAGTACTCAGAACTTTTGCAAACCATAACGCAATTAAAGACCACAATTGAAAGCCTTCAAAAACAGCTTGATGCACAAGCTGCTTTCATCGCAGAACAAAACCAACTTATCAAAGAACTACTGGCCTCAAAAAGTCCTCTACCCACAGGACCAAAAAAACCGACAGGGAAACAACAGCAGGAACATGCAAAACCTCAAACTTCACCTACTAAGTCTAAAGCTATAAAACTAAAAAGGAACAACGATATGAATATGGATTTAGTTGATGAAAACGTGTCTGACTCGTCCATGATCACTGTAGATTCGGACGATCAGCCAATTACTGTTAATTCTAGAGTAGCAGAATTTATAAAAAGCAACTCTCATCCAAAACAGAACCTTAAAAATCCTAGAAAAAAATCTAAACAAAAATTTTAATATTTTAAACTTTAAAACCAAGTTTTTAAAGTTTTATAATGGACGTTTTAATGCAATGGAACGTAAGAGGTTATTTCACCCGTTCTGAAGAATTAAAACTTTTAGTCTCAAAACACAGCCCAGCCATTTTAGGTCTGCAAGAAACCCATTTTAAATGTACAGACAATCCTAGACTTAGAAATTACTCTTTTTACAGAAATGATGACACCTCAGGAGACCGAGCCAAAGGAGGAGTAGCTACTATCGTACACGATAGTATATACTCAGAATTGTTGCCGCTCGCAACACCTCTGCAGGCAGTTGCTGTCAGAGTTGCTCTTCCTAGTCTAGTCACACTATGCAATCTGTACCTGCCTCCCCATGCTGTGATATCGAAAAATCTAGTCAATAACCTTTTACAACAATTACCACGTCCATTCATTTTACTCGGAGATTTTAATGCTCACCATATTTTATGGGGCAAACGCCTCATCTAACCCACGGGGAGTTTTAATCGAAGAAATTTTAACGACTCGAAACCTAATCCTTCTTAACAACAGGGACCCAACACATTTTAGCACTGCCAACGGTTCCTACTCAGCTATAGATCTTACTATATGCTCTCCTTCCCTCTTACTTGATATTGAGTGGGGTGTCCTGCCAGATTTAAGTGGAAGCGACCACTTCCCTATCCTGGTTAAGATCACCCACCAGGGAGAACCAAGACAAAGGTCACCAAGTGGGACATCAAGAGGGCTGACTGGCCAGCATTTGAGAAACTAGCCGTGTTTAGTAAAAACAAATATGATGACATTCAAGACGAAGTAAATTATATTACTTACACAATTATCTCCGCTGCCAAATCCACAATCCCGCAAACATCCATACACCCTAGACGCTTACCAGTTCCTTGGTGGAACGCCGAATGCAAGGAAGCCATAAGAAAACGGCGTAAAGCTCTGAAAGTTTTTAATAAATTTCCAACACAAGTCAATCTGGAGTCTTTTAGAAAACTTAGGGCCAAAGCAAGATCTATAATCCGTGTATCTCGGAAACGTTCTTGGGAAGAATACGTCTCGTCCATTACGTGTCGAACTCCCATGACAAAAGTTTGGGACAAAATCAAAAAGATATCTGGTAGGAATACATTTTTAAGTCCCTCCGGCATTCTTGATGATAATGATTTAAAGACATCTCAATTAGACATTGCCGATTCCTTTGGCAAACACTATGCTAACGTCTCCAGCTCCAAGCACTACTCCCCACAATTCCTAAAGAACAAAGCCTGTGAAGAATCATACCCATTACATTTCAATTTGCCAAACAACGAAACATACAACCAGCCCTTTACCCAATGGGAATTCATAACCGCAGTAACTGGCCTAAAGAACTCTGCCCTGGTCCTGATGACGTTCACAACGAGATGATCAAACGCCTATCCCCCAAATCTCAACAATTCATTCTCAACACCCTAAACCGCATCTGGCTAGAAGAAGCATTTCCTAACTCCTGGAGGGAAGCCATAGCAATCCCTATACTAAAACCAGGAAAAGACAAAGACCAACTTGTAAACTATCGACCAATTTCACTCACGAGCTGCCTGTGTAAGCTTCTCGAACGTATGATCAATAAAAGATTAATGTGGATTTTGGAGAGCCGCAAGCTGCTTGTCCCAGAACAACGCAACGATGCGAGAACGTTTCAGTCAAGACTTGTACAAACAACACATTCAGCAGCAACAGAAGTTATTGCTACTTGTACTGTGGAGGCCTAACAAGAACAGAGCAAAGAGCGAAGACAAAACACGTCCGCCTGAGACAAGAACAACAGCACATGCACTCTAAGATGGGTAATAATTGGATGTGAGCTAAATTTAAATGTGTAGTGAGGTTCATCGTGACAATATTAAAATTTCGAAGATACTATTAAATCTATGAATTTTACGGTCATTTACGGGGACGCACCATCTGTTACACGGCGCATTTCACTTCACTCACAACACCTGCAGGTAGACAGTAGATTGAAGCACGCTAGGATCTATTGCATGTATTACAATAAATTTGTGGAACTTTCAAAATGTTTAATTATGCCTCGATCTAAGGGCTTAAGTTTCGACATCATGTTTAGAGCAAACGAATTAGGGCCACGTTGGTTATGCTATGCGCAGTGTATTAAAGTAAAACTCGACGATTGGTCTTGCCCACCGTCTCATCATGGGCTCATGGTAGCTGAAGATAGGTCTCGCTCATCTCCAAGCCAGGTAGAACATATTTCTGTATTGTCTATATTTGTTATATTTATTTTGTGATAGCTAATATTGTACCAGTTCACAAATCGATTGCGTGATGGACTGCACAATAGAAACCCATTTATACTATGCAATAATATGATTTTGATTGCTCGATTGAATCCCTTATACAATCGCATTGATTAATATAACAATATTTGTCAATACTTCTTGAATTTCAAATCTGTTTTCTTATGTTGATATTTGTGTTGTTAATCACTATGGAAATAACAACCAGCAATGAAGTATAATATGCAAGTATTGAATTTCACAAACAATTCCTTTAAGAAGCACAGTGTGTAAAATCACTAGGCAACGAAAACATACATGTAAAAAACATACTTTTAAGTACGTCAAAAGTGTGGAAAAGTTGCTGTTGCGTGTTTGTTTCTTTTGTGTGCATATAAACAGTCTAATAAATGAAATGATAGTTTGATTAACAGTTCACATAGCATTAGAGGAACCCCAAAAAATATTTTAAGTAATTCCAGGGAGCGGATGCTCACCGGTCTCGAGGCCTGCAGGCGAACTTCATACCGATTTTGAAATGGAGGGTCGAAAACTGCTTTATAGGCTGGGTTTGCAGGAGATCCTACAGTATATTGTGGATGTGCCCCACCCCCTATAATTTACCCTAACCAACGACTTTGTGCACTTTTTGCTTTCCAGATGTTGCAGAATGGAGTGTTGAAGCCACAAAACTTATCCTGGACAAATACCAAAAGTACTTGTCGGGTGTGGGGCCTTTAAAAAAGTTCCAGAACAAAAAACTAATGTGGGCAAAAATTTCATCCGATCTGATGATATTTAGTAAAAGTTCCAAGACACCTTCACAAGTAAGAACCGGTATAAAACCGTTCTAAAAAGGAAACATAAAGTGTAAGATAAGAATTATTGAGGGGCGTAGGGCGTGTCGACTGTGCACAAAAGCGGAAGGATACTGTGGGGGAAGGTTCAAAAAAGTTAAAAACTAGCAATGATGCCATTTTGGCATTTTTGAAAGATAAAGAGATTGCCAAGGATCGAAGGCACAAGGAGAAGTTAATCTTATTAGTACCTTGTTGTGGTTGAGAGCCCCTATTATTTACCCTAACCAACAACTACATGCACTTTTTGCTTTCCAGATATTGCAGAACTCACTTGAAAAAAACTAATGAATACAACTTATATCCATTAGTTCTTTCAGATTCATTATTTTTTAATTTTCATGTATATGTAAGTCTTAAGACTTAAATTAGGCTTACTGACGCCACTGCTACAAATGATGAAGTCTTTATCATTATTGTTGCAGACACTAACTACATAGAATCAATAGCAACATCAGCAGCAGCAACTCCATACCACTTCACCAAGATTCATACCAAGAGAGTGTACCAGGGGTAGAGAGTGTACTAGGACTGGCCCAGGTAGAGCAGAGGGAAACCTTTGGGAGGCAGGATTTCAATGAAATAGGAATGGGACGTATGGATCCGGGAAACTAGCTAAGGTATGTAGAAAATAGGCTGGTCTGACAGAGAGAGGAAAGGAAGAGGATCTTGGACATTATCAGAAATAGGACATGACAAGGAAAGAAGAGGGTGATAAGACGAAGGGATATTGACCATAGAGGGAGTTATGCAGGACATGAGCCTGGGGAAGGACGAGAGACTTGATTAATTGATTGGATATTGCTTAACGTCTTATATTTATGCAACTTGGCTAATCGAGACGAAGGGAGGGACGTAAGGGTTGACGCGGGGGGACAAGGGGTGGACAGGCCTGTGCTGGTCAGAACCAGCCACAAGCGTATGGGGAGGGCAGGTGATCCCCACGTCGTGGTCGTCTCCGTCTGTGTCATCATCCGTCCGTGTTGTCATTGTCGTCGCCGTCGGGAGGTAGTCAAAGGGGTCAATAATCTTGTTCACTTTCACTTAATTTCACTCAATATAAATACGCCGAATCGAAATGAAACAAATGTATTTGGAATCATATCATCCCTTTAATATTGGTTAGTTATTAAATCTATCCGAGGGTATTTGTCAATGAGTACAATTTTGGATTCACATTTTCATTCCAAGCCTTCACTTCATAATTGTTATTAGCCTTAAGCTTAAATTTAACAAGTTTCCTAGTATAGAGCATAGAGGGATATTTAGCCAATGCAAAATGTGTTTTGTTTATTAAATTAAATTATCATTAGACCGTAGGTCCTAGACCCGCAGACAAAAATGCCTCACCGAAATTTAGAGGTGTGCTCTAATCGAAAGTTAATAAATCCCATTGAAATGGAAAACTTAATGAAAGGTGCATAAAAAACTGGCAACATCACCCACACCCTCCACACCTCACCCAATTACAGGCATAGGTCAAACTCCTCAACGTGTACCGGTATCGATCATCTTTCATAAAAAAAATCCCTTCACCAAGTTCGTTGGTTAATTATTGGGATTTTAGGGCACACAACAGTAAAGTTATCAGTGCTTATCAATCTTTCTGGTTGCTATATAAATATGAATTCCAATTGATTGAAAAATTAATAACGTTATCGCTTGTCGTGGATTTATCTGATAAAATTTCTTTGAGGGAAGGTTTTAATTAAAAACATCAACAGATTCTGAACATTCTCACCTATCAAATTAAAATAATTAAGTGTAAGAATTGAGTACAATGAATGGCAGGAACCAGAAAGAAACATGTCATTAAAGTCATGACAACTATGCTGAGTGCTACAACACTTCAGGCGGTTGTCTGTTCTGTCCAGACAGAAAGGTAACAAATATTTGGATGAGCGTAACGAGCGAAGCGAGTGAAGCAAAGACTTCAATTTCACTGACCCACCAAAAAATTTAGCTCGGGTGTTTTTTTTGTTCGTTTTTCCGTCTGTTTGTTCGCTCTCTACCGGGCAAACGGCATATGCGATGAAAATTTGACAGGACCTTCGAAATCTCTGAACTTAGACTTGCCACGTTTTTGGATACAATCGAAGAAATATTTCTCATGAATATCGTACTTTTACGATTTGTTTCGATTTTTAGTGCGATATTTTCGTGACATTTGGTCCGATTCTGACCACACGGATAGGGCTACAACGTTCATATTTCACATGGACATTAAGGTTATGGTGATGTAGTACCTATTGAAAGAAAAAGTTGAAAAGGTTAGCCAGAATACATAGAAATAAAGGTTTTAATATAACTTTTTCAATTTTTAGTGCGATATTTTCGTCACATTTGGGCCGATTCTGACCAAACGGGTGGGGCAACAACGTTCAGATTTCACATGGACATTAAGGTTATGGTGATGTAGTACCTTTTGAAAGAAAAAGATGAAAAAGTTAGCCAGAATCCATAGAAATCAAGGTTTTAATATGAGTTGTTTGAGGTTTATAATATCAATTAACAAGAAACAATAGAAACTTGACAACAATCATCTACAATGCATTCACAAAGCACTTGCAAAGGAAAAGTGGTCCCACGCAAACTAAAAACCTACAAAAACGCTCATCCATAAACGCGGCGGGACTTTAGCGTTTTCCTAGTTAACAGAATTGTGCAAAATATACCAGTCAAGACTTTCTCCAACAATACATTCAACAGGAACAAAAAAAAATTAAATATAGCTTAGACCATATTTGACCACTGCAGCTGTGCAGAATTATGGGGAAAAGCTTGGAAAATCGGCAATGCTTTGCCAATGCTAATAACACGCATACTGAAGAGACCAAGTTGAGAACGTGTGAAAGCTTCACACACCTTCCTACATGCTAAATGAAGAAGTCAATGACGTTGTTTCACAGAACTCTTGAACCATGGGGTTGTGACATTCCTACCCCCTCAACTGCGGTGTAAGAGGGGTGTGCTGGGAGGGGTGGATGACGTGGAAAATAAGAACAAACTAAAAGGTGGCCAGTAAGGTTGATTGTTTGGATATTGCTTAACGTGTCATATTTATGCAACTTGGCTAATCGAGACGAAGGGAGGGACGTAAGGGATGACGCGGGGGGACAAGGGGTGGACAAGGTTGCGAGTTGGAATTTGATGATGACATTGGAATTGGAGTATTACAGACTAATTGTAACCTTGTACTAATAAATGAGGCTATATAATCAGACATCAATACTTCGAGACAGAACAAGGCCATACAGGTTAAAAGATAGTCTAGGCAAGGCCTACTTCATAGCCTGGTAGACTATAATAGAACTAAATCCAAACTTTTTTTCAAATGAAGGACTATTAAACAAGGAGGGCGACAAATGGATCGTAGACAAAGTCTCTATCGTTCTCCGCCACGAACTGTTCAACAACCTTATTCAGGCTGAAGCACGCAGAGTGTTTCCACAGCCCAGGGAGCTTTCAAAACACAATCTACGAGGAAAGTGATGCAAACGACCCATCAGGTAAGATCAGAGCCGAATAAATTACTTTTAAATCGTTCATCATCAATTCATCATCCATTGTCGATTTCTTTGTCTGGCAGTAAGTAACTGCCCCACTGACAGGCGAACAGCATAAAACAATAAAGACGGACACAAAGTTGGGACTTAGATACCTAATCCAAAAAGCTATTCAAACAATTATATAAATTAAATGGACAACTCGATGAAACAAAAGCCCAGCACAGAAACCGGGCAACCATGTTGTGTGTCGAAGCTCTTATCTCGCACTTAACAGAACTAACACTGACCAAACATAAAGTGTACAACCTGTGCGGACAGAACAGATATTAAACTGAACACATCCAGCAGAAGCAGACGCCAACGCCATGTACTGTGGAGGCCGAACGAGAACACAACGAAGAGCGAATGCAAAACACATCCGCCTGCAACAAGAACAACAGACCGACTGCGAGGCGAGGCTGCCTGCCGCGCGGTGTGTACTGCAGCCTGTGAAGATGGCAGTCAAAAGGTGCGGGGCGGCGAGGTCATATCGATGTTGCAAGTCAAATGCATTGAAATTATTCAAAATATTATTAATGGCTGTAGCACATGAACCTTGAGATGTGTAATAATTGGATGTGACCGAAATTTAAATGTGTAGTGAGGTTCATCGTGATGATACTTCACTTTCGCAGATATTAGCCTATCCATGGATTTTACTGTCATTACGGACCAATTAGAACACTGTGCATTCCACGTAACACATAACAGCTGCAGGTAGGTAGTTAATTGTAGCACACTAGGATTTATTGACCCAGTGATTTCAATCGACAGTGACTAGCAGAGGTTGATAGATTCAAGGCATAAGAATTTCATTCATTTCTTCTTTTCACTGGACCACACTGGTTCGATTGGATATTGCTTTACGTCTCATTTTTATGCAACTTGGCTAATCGAGACGAAGGGAGGGACGTAAGGGATGCCGCGGGGGAACAAGGGGTGGACAGGCCTGTGCTGGTCAGAACCAGCCACAAGCATATGGGGAGGGCAGGGGTTCCCCCACGTCGTGGTCGTCTCCGTCTGTGTCTTCATCCGTCCGTGTTGTCTTTGTCGTCGCCGTCGGGGAGGTAGTCAAAGGGAAGGGGTTCCCTGACGACGACCCAGAGCTCGCCATTAGTTTCAGGGAGTGAAACTCCCCTATTCACGGGCCAAACCGAATAGCATTCTCTCTTTAGAGATATTTCACATGTCATGATGATTTCCGAGCCGTCCCAGTTTCTGCCTTCCACCATATTGCATTGCTAGCAATTGCCGAAAGGCTGTCCATGGTGGTACAACAATGTTTTGTAAGACGCAAAACAATATTACCCATTAATAATATTCGTGAAATGTGCGTTGGCTGTTGGCATAATGTTTGAAATCGCATGCACAGGTGTCTTATTGACACTATCTAACAATTCATTAATTACCCTCTCAATACACAGAGCCTCATCAAGCGATTTGTCCCCCTTCAATGTTAAGTAAGAGTAAGTAAGAGTATGTAAGAGTTAAGTGATTAAGAGACTTACTCTCTTGACCTTACTCACAAAACGATATATAAAATCACAAACATGTATTTGTGGCGACTTTAATGATGATTTACTAAAACTGTCAAAACCAAGTACTTTCCTTACAGACACATGCTTAGCATTTAACTTACTTCACATAATGCACGAACCAACAAGGCTACTCGCATCACATCATTGCGCTCAACCCTTATTGACAACAAGAGCATGGCCACCTTCAAATTTACGAGTGGGGCTACTTCCTCTATGTTTGTGAGAAAGTATATTTTAGACGTTTTGTTTTCTGAAGAGTAGGATCTTAATTTGATTGTCTTCAGTTTGTTTTCCAATCACTGCCATATGTCCGGTCCGGTCCCATGTGATGGCTGCAATTGAAGCAGGCACTTCCATTGAAAGGGCCTGTGCCACGTTCAATGTGCCAAGGTCGGCCTTTTGACAAGCAGATGAACATCTATCCCAATTAGCTGCAAATTGGGTGGGAAACAATACTCAGTCCCATTGAGGAAAGTAGGTTGATCGAACACATTGATCAAATTGCCAAACGGGGCTTCCCCATGAAAATGATTGACTTGTGCAATTCTGTTGAACAGGATGGCAAGGTGACACTATTTTCAAAGAAACGCCCCGGGAGGTAATGGATTGATGGGTTTAAAAAGAGGCATCCGGAGCTAAGACAAAGGGTGGCAGAAAATGTAAGCAAAGGTCGTGCTGCTGTGTCAAAAGAAGCTTGGAGAGGTGGTTCGGAGGTCTGAGAAACCGTCGCGCCAAGGTTAACGCTTTGAACATCCTCGTTTCTCCCGAGCGCATTTTTTATAGCGACGAGTCGGGCTTCCTCTTTCATGTCAAGACTGGAAGGTATATGTCTTTAAGTGCTTAAACTCCGTTGGTAGTTGCACTCGCCAAAGTGAAGGAAATAATCACCGTTCTCTGCATTTTCTCTGCAGCCGGTGACATTGCTCCGTCCATGGTCGTCTACAAGAGAATTCGTCAGAACAAGGACTTGGTTAAGGGTCTTGCCGATGGTTTTAATGCCGGCAAGACTGAAAATGGTTGGATGCGAAGCAAACCTTTCCTGCAGTATTGCCAAATTTTCTACGCTTAGATAGCTAGTAGAAGCGCGCATCCAACTGCCGGTAATCTTGCTCCTTGAAATAAAAATCCAATAAAACTATAATTTGAAACTATTTAAAATGTACAACCATTTTCACGAAAAACTCAAAACTACAACATTAATATTTGCATTTGAACAACGTACTATGCCAAGTAGTAACTAACTCATATTGAAAGTATTTTGTTACACTTACATAGAACCGTACGGGCAGAACCGCTCTGTCTTTTGTCACGGCTCATCCCTTTCAGAAAGAAGTCGGCTAGCCAGCGCCTGGGTGACGGGACACTAGTATTTATTCAGGGAGTGTATGGCTGTTCTTTTGTAAATGTTATTTTTCAGTCAGTGGGCAGTGTGGCATGAGGTTGCATCACATTGAAGTTGTGTTCGTTTTGCAATTCCGGTCTTCGTTTATTTGTATATCGTTGTTAATTTATATATAATTGATTGATTAATTGGATATTGCTTAATGTCTCATATTTATGAAACTTGGCTAATCGAGACGAAGGGAGGATCGAGGATATTTTGCCAAGAGGTGCCCACCAATACTAATAATTTCAATAATTTACTTGATATCTAAAAATCAAAAGAGCTTCTAGCAAATTCTAGCCTTTGTAGAATATGAGCAGGGTAAATTTAAATTGGTTAGGTTTGTTAAAGGACCTCAAAACGCAGAAAATAAATAAATAACAAGGTCAGACACTGAATATTTGTAGGCCTACATGACTTTTGAGTACTATTTCGGTTGGGGCTAGTCAACTTTTTAACACTGTAAGCTGATTTTTAACCACCACCCCTTTAAAAAATAAGTGAACACAACATTAATAATACTCGGTGACATAGGGATTATTTTCCCGACAGTACGTCGTAATAAAATGAAACATGTAAGCACAGATAATAGAGTGATGTAAGTATATATTCTTATTCATCAATGTATTATGACATAGTATTCATTTGGAGTTTTTTTGTCGTTTTTAATGGGAAAAACCGTGTTAAAAAGTTGACCAACCCCAACCGAAATAGTACAGACTTTTGTGTTCTAATTATAGCCCACACAGTTGGGCTGACATATCAAAAGTAGGTCTATTTAATTATTAAAATAAAGAATCTGCAGAGTGAAATGTCTCGATCAAAGAATTCCAAAATGAAATAATATTGAATACCCAATCACTAGTGTCCTTATAGGCCTACTCATTCTGAACACTAACACCATCATGCATCAATTGTTTGGCAATTTGGTCTCTCTTTGCTCGAGCAGTAAGTCCTTGAGCTCTCTGACAAGGAACGTGACGAGGTTGTGGTAAGAGGTCTTCTGCACGTTGAACGCCACTGCCCAATGTGGATGAAACATATCTCGGTTTTCTTCGGCTAGATTATGTAAAACAATGCATGCTTTGATTATTGCATTCATGTTTGGGAGTGAAAAATCCGAGCGTTTTAAAAGAATTCGAAATCTCCCTTTTAGGCGGCCAAATGCATTTTCCACAACCATCCTAGATGGCGGAAGAAGAGGTGGATCATTGTTGTGTGTGCTCCAAAGATTTAAACACTGAGATGACGAGAGCTTCCCTGTCAAGCAGGGCTGAAGAACGAGTAGACAAACCTCCCAGACTGGACAGAACAGAAACATTAAACAGAACGATGCAAGGACATATGAGCAAGACATGCTCGCACTATACATTCAGCAGCGACAGAAGCTAACACCCATTACTGTGGAGGCCCAACAAGAACAGACCGAAGAGCGGACACAAAACATGTCCGTCTGCAACAAGAACGACAGGCAGACTGCGAGGCGTGCCTGCGCTGTGTGAGTGAAGGTGGTAGTCAAAAAGTGCGGGGCGGCGAGGTCATATCGATGCTGTCATGGATTGTTCTATTATTTTAACATAACGATGTTCCTTATCTTACTAAGAGCAAACACAATAATCTCATAAATTATGACTGTGTGTTTAGCGGTATCTCTGTATCATGGAAAGATATATAGTCATTTAATGACATAGACGCCTAAAAAAATCAACAGTAACGAAGGCCTTACCACTAAACACATATTCCACGACTCCTTCTCCGAAGTGAAAGTTAAATTAACGACACAAGTGTTTAGCCATTCGGAGAAGGCAGGCCTGGCCAGTGCCCACTTCACCGGGAGCCTAACTCCGATACATGTAACTTGCACTTGAGAGTTCACTGCAAACATTAAAAATTTGTTCAACGCTTTAAACAGTCGCCATCCATATGATCCGACGCCTCACCGAAGACCCGTCTCTGCTAATCCAACAAAATTCAGTAGTTCCTTTCTTCGATGGACTTCGGATACCGGAAATTACATTCTTCTATTGTTGAACGTGAAGGAGAATAAATGAATGCAGAGCGCACATACTAACTTATTATGACATTGAGGCTGAATCAATTAGTATTAGTAGTTAGAGAGAAGCAAAGAGAAGCAGTTACTTGTTGGTGTGTGGATGCTTTCTAACCAAGAGGTTTAATAGCTGAACTAATTCGTGTTTTATTGTTTGGCAGGTGGAGTTAAACTTTGTAGGCCAAGTTCATCCAGGGTAGGGCCTAGGCCTTTGAAATTATTATGTAGGCAGCCTTGGAAGAAAAAAGGAACTGTGTAGGCTTAAGCCTAGGCCTTATTCTTGTGATGCCTAGGTCTAGGGCCTACTCTGTTGCTGCCCTCGGCCTTAAGAAGCATTTTCTCAGCCCTAAACTTTACCAAGCATTTCACAAATTTAACAAACCAACAATAATTTACTATGAGATAAGAGCACTTATTATTCTTAATATAAACGGTGGATTAATGATAGCTTCCGAGTTAGTGGTTTCCCGCTCATTTGATTTTTTTAATGTAGCCACTAGACTACACCGTCATTCATGTCGTCTTATTATTATTATTATTATTATTATTATCCACTGTTTTTTTATATCCTCATTTCTTGGAATGGAATGAAATGATATTCCTGGTGCCCCTGCTCGGTTCTGGCACCGGGAACACAGAAATATTGAACCATTTTTAGCTCAAACAACTTCACTTTAAGATGTAAACCATACGCGCCATGAGCATTCTATCCCACAAACACCCGCCATATTGCTTTCGTGACGACACTGTGAGGGGGCGGTCACATCATCAGTCGTCAATTGCCGCCAGTACCGCTTATTAAGAAAACAATTCTTCGCGCTCGCCATGTTGCCAAGGGACCTCCGGCAATTCCCGGAAACCTAGGAGAACTAGATATTCCATTGGAGTATAGAGTAACCAAAGCTGGGGTGCCCTTTCTTCTGCATGACAGCGGGCCTGGTGACGATAGGTTTTTAATGTTTGGCACCCGGCGCAATTTAGATTTGATGGTAACCTGTGAGCATTGGTACATGGATGGGACTTTTCGTGCCATGCCAAATTTGTTCACGCATGTACCATACACGAAGTTAAATGCAGCAATGTCTTACCTGCAGTCTTTGTTCTAATGCCTGATAAAGAAGAAGCAACGTATCAACAGGTGCTAGTAAAGCATTGGTGCCAAACTTAAACCCAACCTCAGTGATGGGTGATTTTTAACGGGCTGCCCGGAACGCCTACAAGGCAGAGTTTCCCCTCGTTAGGCTGAGAGCGTATCACTTTCATTTCAGCCTGTGTGATTGACGCCAAATACAAACTCATCGCGCTATCTTTGAACGATACGTGAATGACGGAGTGTTTGCATTGCAAATAAGAATGCTAACTGCACTCACATTTGTACCGTCAGTAGATGTCATTAACGCATTTGATGTGCCGTGCGACAGCCCATTTTTCACCGACAATGAGGTAGTTATAAGACAACTTCACGATTACTTTGAAGATGTCTGGATTGGGCATCCTCTTCGTTATGCCACTGGTCGACGAGCCCCGATGTTCGCCATCGACTTGTGGAACTGCGAGGCAGCAACAAACGAGGAACTGTCCAAAACAAACAACGCAGTCTAGGGGTGGCACAGGGGCTTCAACCACCTCATAGAGATTGCCCACCCATCAATCTGGAGGCTCATTGAAGGTCTTAAAAGCAGCAAGTGCTCATGACCTCGTAATAGAACAGTACATAGCTGGAGTGGAACCTCCGGCGGGTTAGAAGGTATATCATGATGTTGCACGCCGTATTAAAATCATTGTTAAGGTTTACGCTGACCGACTACTACTCGACTATCTTCGCGGAATAGCTCACAACCTCAGCCTTCAGGCCTAAGAGGTCCCCTTCAGTTATGTACTGTTCTATTACTACTAGTTTATATCCAATATGTTGTTTTTTTAAACGCTAATTGTAGTAGCCAAAATATTAACTTCCCAACCCATACCGTGATAGCAAGATAGCAACTCTTAATTGTACGTAACTATTCAGGGTTTATGTTATATTTGATGTTGTTCATATTCCATAGAAAAATATCGATACATTATATCTTTTCTGGGAAGGCTTTTGAAATTAAACCTCCCTTTCGAGGCTTTGATTTATAAAGCAATATAACTTTTAATGATATAATAAAGATTAAAAAAAAACATCAATGTTTGTATTTCACGGGCTTTGGATAAATTTAACCCTTTCTTGCCCAAACCTAGAAAAATTTAAAAAATGATTGTTTTTTTTACTTATTCATCAAACTTACATGCCCAAAACAAAGATTTTGTTTGAAACTTTTTTCTTTTTTTTGAGTATTTTAGATTTTTTTTTGAAAATTTAGGATCTTTTTTTGAAAATTTTGGATTTTGAATATGTACCGCAATTTTCAACTTTTTTTTTAACTTTTTAAAAGATTTTAGTTCAAGAACAAGCAATTTTAGAAATCAAACAAAAAAATATTGAAAATCGGATAAAAAATGGCCAATTTATAATTTTTTCAGATTTTTATATATTATTTTCAAAAATCCACTATTTTAAAATTTTTACGCAAGAAGAGTTTAAAAATTATGTACAAGGCGTAAATATTATCCTATGTGAACGTGCGATAGCTCTATGTGCTCAGGAGAAGTGGGACTCAAACGTCCCGTCAGGCTTATAGAGCTATGATCCTATCCATGTTAATGCTATACCAAAATAAAACTGTGGGACTTGCAAGTCCCGTCAGACGAGAAAGGGTTTTAAATAAATTATAATTGTTGATAATAGCAGCAAACAGCTTTGTAAGCTTATACACGCTTTCATTAGCAAAATAGATGCTATTTTTAAGAAAAGTTGAGCACTTGTCACAATTTAGGCATCATTAGAATAATTATTTAATTTGTCATGTAATTCTTTATGTTTTCGGGAAAATTTGAAAACCCGAAACATCTGCATTACCAAGCGGGGTATGTATCAATTTTGCAATCTTGTTTGTCTACAAAATATGAAATAATTCAGGCAGAGCACATTACATTCACTTAATTTCTATAATTTTTTTAGTAAGTTTATTAGTTAGTTAGTTATTACGGTTTAAGGGCACACAACACTAAGGTTATCAGTGCCCGTATTCTCTTATATAATGGCATGTTATTTTTAAATCTTATTGTACAGCTGTGTTGATTTCAGGTATTTAAAAACATTGGTTATGTTCTCAGATTCATCAGATAAAATTTCTTTTAAATTAGGTTTTAGTTTAAAATCATTCCTCTCGTCCATGTGTTGAGGACATTCTACTAAAATGTGCTTAACAGTTAAAATCTCACCACACTGCTCACAGGGTGGTGGGTCTTCACCTTTTAAAAGGTATCCTTGAGTGAGATGTGTGTGTTCAATGCGTAGACGGGTCAGAACAACCTCTTCGCGTCGAGAAGAGCGCCTTGAAGAGATCCAAGGTGTTACATCGCCTTTTATTTCGCGAAGCTTATTATTTTGCATGATATGCCATTCTTCGCACCACTTTTCTTTAAGTTTAAGTTTAAATAATGCTTTATGATGCATTCTGTGGATATTTACTTTTTGATACAAAAATGCTATTTTAAAATAGTTCTACAAAATGCTATTACAAAAATCATTAACGTTGTTATGATTGAAAATTAATGCTATAATACATTGCTTCTACTAATAATAGGTTCAAGTGTATTGCAAGTACATTATATTATTATTAATGCAAATGTATATGCAATATTATAAATAAGTTGGGTGTATTGTCATATAGCACACTTTAAATACACAATAATCACATTTAAATACACATTTGTATATTATTGTTGTGTATTATTATGAAACTAGTATAATTATGTACAAAGGAAGTGCATAATGTAAATATTAAATTCTTCTTTACAAAAAAAATGTTTGTATGTAAATGTTCATAATTTTGTTTAATGTTTGCAAAAGTGACGATTTAAATAAAAAATATCATTGTTAGTCCGAATTTCACTTTGAGACACCAACACAACACTAACGATGTAGTTAGTTGCTCTGCTATAGCTTCAGAGAAGCACCAGCTTCTACAACCTGCTTACTCTGCCAATTACATGCGTATAAAAGAAGAGTCAGAAGAACGTACGTAATTGGGAAAAAACACGTGAGTTTTACTAGAAGATTTGCAACTATATAAAATGGAAGAGTCTGACGATGGTCTGGGGTACTGTCCAGTTCAGAACCTTCTAAGATTACCAGCCATATGACATATTTGACGACACAATATTTCCATTTGCGGTCATTCCTTTTAAAACTCCTTACAAATTTAACAGCCAATCCAATCCAGTCCATTATTTCAAACGGATGAAGTATCGACATTTATCTCTCACTTCAACAGTCAGCATAGGGTGTCATTGAAGTCAATTTTGTTTGCGGAGTTGGTACATGCCTACGTCGATTTTCTACGTCTGGTGCGTTCAAGACGCACGTATCTCGTGATCACAACAAACAACGACTCAACTCTGACCTGCTACCATCGACTTCAACAACGTTCGACATACCGTGCACTCATAAAAAACCATCCAAGATGGCAGCTGAGGACCAGCCTATGTTTTGTGAGTGTTGTTATAAACTAATTGGTGATGAAATAGAACCTATTGGATGTGATGGATGCGAAGAATGGTTTTTGTTAAAGTGTATGAACATATCTAAACGACATTTTAATGTTATTAAAGCTGTAGACAACTTACAATGGTTCTGTGCATCATGCAGCACTGAGAAGGGAATTAGCCCTAGGCCTAGGCCTAGCCCTTCTACACCCAGGACTACCAATTCAGGGAGTAAATGTGAGGTTTTGCTACTGAGAGAAATTATAAATGAGAAGGAGTTAATGAATGCTGAAAAAGAAAAAAAAGACTGTTACTACAAGATGTTATGATTAGTGTACTCAACAGAAACATGGAAAAAAACAAGACTGAAAGTGAGGTTAAGGCGGACAAGGTAATCGAAGTTAGGCCTAGGCCTATGTGCTCTAAGACTGTAGAAGGGAGCATCCATGAAAATAAAATGAGTGTAGGCCTAGACTATGCAACGGTTGTTAAAAGGGGACAACAGATTTCATTGGCAAGTGATGAGGAAGCTGAAATTTTTTTGGAGTTAACTCAAAAGGCCGGCGTAGACCAAGCCCTAGGGCTAGGGGGCCTAGGCCTAGGCCTACCCGTACTGATTATCAAGCCAAAGGAGAGCAAACAAACAAGTGAAGTGACTAAACAACATATCAAAACCAATATAAAACCAGATCATTTGAATATAGGGATAAATAAAATGAAGGCTGTTCGAGATGGAGGGATTATAATTAGTTGTTAAAACAAAGCAGACTTGGTCACCTTGAAAGAAAACGCTCAAGAAGTACTTGGAGATCAATACAACGTGGAGATTCCAGGCAAACCCAATGTCCCCAGACAAAAATGCTAAAAATCAACGTTTTGCCGTTGGTGTAAAACAAATTTTGATTTGATCCCCACTCGTAGTTGTGTGTGATGTGTGATGAAATAGATGGATTCTAAATCTCATATCAGTTGTTCTGACCTTTGAACATGTAACTTGTTTGTATTCTGTACTGTTTATATCATAGTCATACTGTAATAATATTGTTATCTATAGTACCTAGTGAAGTGATTGATTGATTGAATATTGCTTAACGTCTCATATTTATGCAACTTGGCTAATCGAGACGAAGGGAGGGACGTAAGGGATGACGCGGGGGGACAAGGGGTGGACATGCCTGTGCTGGTGAATATGAGTATATACAGAAAGTTGCTAGACCTCTGCAAGTCTACGTTTATAGTATGGAAGTGGAACAACTTGACGTATTGAAATATATTTGTAAGAAACCTGCCAATAATGATCTACATATTCACTATTTCGACACCACAGGTTTAGTTGTCAGGAAAATGAAAGTGGATAGGCGAAAAGTGCTCTATTACACAGGTGTTATACACACAAGGGGAGTTATGAGTTCCTATGCTTACATAATTCAAGATCAGAAATAGGCTTACTTACTGCCAAGCCCTCACTTGCTCTGTATTGTGTTCACTATGATCTAACGTATAGTGTAATACCGACAGCGTCTCGTGCTATGCAAATGCAGCCCATCAGGCATTGTTGCGCTCCGCCATCCCGAGGTCTAGACTTCGAGCCGAAGCCGATAAGAACGCCCTACACGCGTTAGCCGAGGACTTCGAGGACAATAATAGCGAAAAGCTACTAGACTCGAGGGGTGTGCGCGAGCTACTTGGCGGCGTTTTTGTACAAGAGCGACAACAATGCGTTGGTGAGTTTACAACTAAACTCTGGGACGCATCATCTGCATTGAAACAGACCATAACTTTCAAACAACGTGTAACCTACAGATGCACCACGTGTTTGCATGAGACTACTAATAAAGCTGAAAAAGAAAGCGTGTTGTTCATTCCCCCACTCGATGAACGCACAACGGTAAATGCAACATACAGGAAGTTTCTAGAGCCATTGCTGATAGAAGACAGCCGGTGTGACTGGTGCGGAGAGCGCGGGACATACGAAGAGAGGCAAGAGTTAACCAATGGTTCCAACCTGATTGTAGTTCAATTGATGGCCTACGACAATATCCTACAAAGAAAGAGACCTGTCTTTGAACATGTCACCCAACCAAAATAACACTGAGTGATGGAGATACGTACGAGCCAAGCGCGGCAATCTTTCATCGCAGGGGCGTGGGTCTCGAGTCAGGCCACTACACAGCCCTCGTACTAGTAGACCATGTGAATGGGTGTAAGCAAATGACAGATTAGTTGAGAAAACTACGTGGCCTAGTCAATCTAGTGATCTATACATTCTGGTTCTAAAAAAACAAAGCGACACCCCAACACCTCACGACAGTAAATGTGAAAACTGTTTTGAAAAGACTAATGCTAAAAGAGTAAAACGTTCCTGGGAGGATTGCAATGTGTGGCAGGGTGACATTGAGTTTGGCCAACAACACACAACAACATGTTGGTTGACAAGTTTGCTCTCAACATAAAAAAGTCTTGTGTGTGGAAGAAAACATTTGCTGTAATATATGGCTACTGCGGGCAGGCTAATTGCTTTATGTTCAAGTTCATTATTGAAAAGCCAACGGAAGGTGAGAAAGTAATTGTCTCCGTTTATAGAACAATTTCGTCACAGCAACATGCTCAAAAGTTAACCAGCTACGTCAATGGTGAAGCACGTGCACTCTTAAGGAAAGAGTTGAAAAATAAAAAATGCTCTAACTATAGGTGTGAGCAAGTGAACCTGGTAAGTGAAGAGTCACTCGATGCCGGCAACCTTGAAGGAATCAAATCACCCTCAGTATTGAGAAAAGTTCGTTCGGAAGCGTTGTCAGAAAATGATTGTCATGCACATGACTTGATAGACGTGTACATGAAAGAAGAACAACAGTTCAATCAAAAGACTCGCGAATATGAGTATATACAGAAAGTTGCTAGCCCTCTGCAAGTCTACGTTTATAGTATGGAACAACTTGAGGTATTGAAATATATTTGTAAGAAACCTGCCAATAAAGATCAACCTATTCTTTATTTCGACGCCACAGGCTCAGTTGTAAGGAAAATGAAAGTGGATAGTCGAAAAGTGCTCTATTATACAGGCGTAAAACATATTAGGGGGATTATAGTTCCTATGTTAGAAATGGTTTCTTCCGTCCGTGTTGTCATTGTCGTCGCCGTCGGGGAGGTAGTCAAAGGGAAGGGGAAAGTTCCCGACGACGAGAGCGAAGAGCGCGGACTTAACACGTCCGCCTGTGACAAGAACAACAGACCGACTGCGAGTGCGAGACGAGGCAGGGCAGGCTCTCCGCTCTCTGCTGTGTGCGTGCAGCAAGTAGTCAAAAGGTGCGGGGCGGCGAGATCATATCGAAGATTAACGCAAGGTGCATTAACGTTTTCAAATCGTGTTCATGACACAGGCGCATATGCTTTTAGGTGTGTAATTAATTTGTTGTGAGTGATATTAAGATATATAGTAAGGCTCATCGTGACGACACTATATTGTTGCAGATAACACATTTTAGATTTTTTTCTTTTATTATGGACTAACTGTAACATGGTGCATTTCACTTACAAAGCAATACCCCTACTTGTACATAGATACAGTGGCCATGCAATCGATCACCAGTTGGCCTTGCCTTCTCTGCATTGCATGTTAGCAAACAAAATAGAGCCTTGCTGAAGTACAAAACTCACACGGCACAGTTGGTTCTCCTACAAGTGCTCTTTGCACTGGGTAGGGAAATGTATCACTGGGCAGTCTTTGAGGGCGGGAGGCAGGTTGTTCCAGGGGTGATCAACCCGGAAAGACAAAGCACGTGCTGACTGACAACAGGCCAAAGCCAAAAGACTATGAGAATTATTCCATGACAATCGTGGAATAGTATGCAGAATTCCGGGACCATTCCACACTTATAGGTTATACCCTATGTAAGTATACAGTGGTCATAACTAGATGAGCCTCAACATAACATGAATGCATTGTTCTCTGGCTTGGTAATTAGTTTGTTCTCACTAGTGTTGGGCAGGGCTGGTTGATTGGATATTGCTTAACGTCTCATATTTGTGCAACTAGGCTAATCGAGACGAAGGGAGGGACGTAAGGGATGACGCGGGGGGACAAGAGGTGGACAGGCCTGTGCTGGTCAGAACCAGCCACAAGCATATGGGGAGGGCAAAGGTTCCCCCACGTCGTGGTCGTCTCCGTCTGTGTCATCATCCGTCCGTGTTGTCATTGTCGTCGCCGTCGGGGAGGTAGTCAAAGGGAAGGGGTTCCCCGACGACGACCCAGAGCTCGCACATTCAGGGAGATAAACTCCCCTAATCACGGGCCAAACCACGAGAAGGTTGCGAGTTTGAATTTGATGGCCGGGCACATTCACCGCCGCCATGCTAATCACGTCTGTCTTCTCTGAGATGTTCTGATCAAGTTGTATGCGAGATCAGTGGACTGACCATGACGGTCGCCATACCGGACATGCCCGAGTGTTCTGTGCAACACGACCTGGAGGGGTACATAACGGTGGTTCGATCTCAGACGTTTCAATCTCAATCGAGTGTTCTTTCATATACCTAGAAAATTCACGGGATTTCACAAATACCATTAGTTAGTAATAATAAAAAATAAAAAATAAACAAGAATAACTAGGGTGATCCGAATTAATATTTTAATTTTAATCTCAATATTTTACTTCTCGATTTGGATAATCAGGAATAGAATGGAATTGTTAATATTTAATATTTAATCTCGATTCAGGCTAGAACCCCGGTCAGGATGGACTTTTCAAATTTATTAATTGTATGAAATACTATAATTTTTTTAATTGTTAATAATTTAGCATTTTATAAAATACTGTTTGGCTTGTTTGCGTCTGCAACCACTGCATTTTCTTCCTGGAGTAAACACTGATTAACGACACCGTCCCGTTTGGTTCCAGATACTTCAAGACTGCCTTTATTGAGCGACTGTGCGAAAGGTGCGCAGAGGTGAAATATTTGGCGACTACTTTGATCACTCGACTGCCTTAGTACGCTCGCTTTCCTTATCGTTTGGTGTGACACGACCTCCGTTACGGTGACTCTCCACCTTTCTCCTCGTACCACTCACCACTACCCGGGACGATACGACCACCCTGATTCACTGACAAAGGTTGGTAGATACCGTGGAGATTCAACCCTTACCGATAGAAGCAAGTGCTAGTTTAAAAACGTCTTTGATAATAGTACGAGATTTGCAATGTGCACAATGCATTGTGAGTGAGAGTAGCTAGAATAAGAATAATGGCTTTTGGACCCAGCTGCTTGTTTACCATAAAATACAAAGATCAACTTGCTAAACAAAAAAACAAAAAAAAAACAATTCAAAATCACGCACACATTTGCGGCGAGCTGTCACATAAGCAAACACAGGCTCGAACAATTTTTTCTAAACAAAGAATGTTGATGGTGTCGTTGATAATTTGAAGGACCATGGAGTATAACAACGACAATGATGGTGACCAACGGGAGTGTTTCCCGACTATCCAAATCGAAAATATGACATTGCTTATACGCAAGGTAATGACTTAAATATTGTTTGTTTGGTCAGTTTAACAGCAACAGTTTTTTTATGCTTTATTGTTCCATCCATTCAGTTCTATAATTTCAGAAGTTACTAAGTTGCCGTCTCGGTGGTCTAGTTGGCTAAGGCGCCTCGGGCACACAACATTAAAGTTATCAGTGCCCATCAAATTTTCTGGTTGCTGTATAAATATAAATTTCAAAGGTTTACCTTGGGTAAGAAATTAATAACGTTATCGCTTGTCGTGGAGTTATCTGATAAAATTTCTTTGAGGGAAGGTTTTAATTTAAAATCTTTTCAATTGCTACTATATTTTGTACAGGTTCCTAAAAACGTGTTTATAGTTAAAACTTTTCCAGACTCATCACATATTGGAGGGTCTTTTCCTCTTAGAAGATATCCGTAAGTGAGATATGTGTGCCCGATTCTTAACAAGCCAGAGCAATTTGCGAAATAAATGATCGAACGAAGAAAAGAAAAGCTGGCTCAAGACATCCATAGTGTGGAAGGTTAAATAGGGGGATACAGACCTAAGACCCAGAAGAGCGACCGAATCCGAAGAAGAAGTAGAAAAAGATGAAATACCAACCGAATATAGAAGACAGCTGAGACCTCGATAAGACATAAGTATTAAGTAGCGCAATGTAGCATATTATTAGAAGAACAAGAAACTATACGTTCCTGAGAAGTAAGCTTTAAGAATATGTACCTGACAAGTTCCTTCAAGCATGGAAAAAACCTTTCATGACCAAATACCTGAGAACACCAACAGTAACAGTAAAACTTCCAGTACCTGAAATACCTGAAAGAAGAATATGTACCTGATACGTACCTGAGAAGCTGAACAATTATACACTTGAGCTTCACAACAAGGTTTGGACTTTACTCATCCAGATCAGCATCAGAGTACACCTGAAGAGCGACACAATCATTAAACAAGGAGAGAATAACACAAACAACCAACCAAAAGTGAGAGTGCAAAGAAGATGAAGACAAGCGATGAAGAGGAGAAACCCGGTGCATATGGGCGAAAGCCTAGGGGACGCTGCATTAGAAGGAAAGCTATTAAAAAATTTTGAAATAAATTCTTCAATAATTTACACCAACAACAACAACAACAAAAAACAGCACAGAAACCAGCACCACTAGTGGGTCAACCAACATATCGCACTGAACAGAACCTAACACCGACCAAACATAAACTGCACAACCTGTGTGGACGGAATAGACGGAGAACAACACTGAGATCACACGCTTTACTGAGTAGCAACAAAACCTTTCAGTCTGGACGGAACAGACATTCTCTTAAAGTTAAAAGACATCTAACTGAACACATTCAGCAGAAACAGAAGCCAATGCCATGTGCTGTGGAGTCTGAACAAGAGCGGAACTAAGTCCGTAAAAAAGCACAGCACATAAATGGTGTCAAGGCTCTAATCTCACATTGAACAGAACCTAGCAGTTTCTAAACATTAACTCCTCAGGCTGCACGGACGGAACAGAAGGAGCACAACACTGAGATGACGAGCGCTGCTCTGACAAGCAGGACAGAATTAAAGAGAACTAAACCTTTCAGTCTGGACAGAACAGACAACCTTCTGAAGTGAACAAACATTAAACAGAATGATGAATGAGAACGAGGACAAAGCTAAGACTTGATTGATTGAATGATTGAATATTGCTTAACGTCTCATATTTATGCACTTTGGCTAATCGAGACAATGAGTGGTGATAGATGAGGATGAAGTATGAACAGAAGGGAGGAGGGGAAACCCGGTACCGGCACGTAGCCTACTCCTTTCGAAAAGTACCAAGGGGACCAACGGCTTAACGTCCCATCCGACAGGACGGTGTAACTTTGACAGTCATATTGGTTCCTCCACTAACCCGGACTGCCGAGCAGACGTCAAGGAGAACGAAGCCGTTTCACTAGCTTTCGAACCCTCCATCTGCTCTAACCAGCGGTATATGTGAGTTTCAAGGTAGAGCGGTCACCCACTCTAACCCATGACCACGCTCGATTCTGCTTAACTTCGGTGTTCGAGCTCGGCTAAACCGCTGGCGCAAAGACTTGAAGAAGCAACACATACAGCAACAACAGTAGCTAACTCTATGCACTGTGGAAGCCCAATGAGACCAGAGCAAAGATCGCGGACAAAACATGTCCGCCTGGGACAAGAACAACAGACTGACTGCGAGGCGAAGCGAAGCTCTCTGCTGTGAGCATGCAGGTAGTAGTCAAAAGGTGCGGGGGCGGCGAGGTCATATCGAAGCTGCACGCCAAGTGCATTAACGTTTTTCAAATTGTATTGATGATAGTGACCGTGGAACATGTTCTTTTAGGTGTGTAATTAATTAATTAGTTGTGAGTAATATATCAAGATGCGTAGTGACGCTCATCGTGACGACACTTTATTGTCGCAAATGTCACATTTCGGGGATTTACTTTTATTATGGACCAACTGTAACATGGTGCACTCCACTTCAAAAGCAATACTTGTAAATAGTTACAGTGGCCTAGCAAAAGTAGTTATATCTGTGTTCTCCCATTCAACTCGTACCAATTGAAAAAAAATCAGCATAAACAATGTACCTCTCAACAGTTAACCAAAAAAACTCCAACCAAGATGGCGCCGGGTGCCAGTCGTGCGGTTAGTTGGCTCCGTATTTTTGTATTGATTTTACTGGTAAAAGTGGCAGTTTTGCGAGAGAAAATAGTCGAAAGTGAACGGTGTGCCTCAGTGACAGCGAACAACTTCAGGTTTACTGGTAAATATCAATCCGCGGTAAGTTTAATAGTGGTTTCAAAGTGCGAAATGTCTGCAGTCTCGATGTGTCTCAGCGCGATGTACAGGGGGCCTCACGCCGCTCCCCCATCTCGGTCGACCTTGGACCAGTCCAAGTCACGGTCAGGGAAGACGAACACGAAATGTGTTGCTCGCCACCTGCGTGTGCCTAGCAGCCCATGGGCGACCGTAACTTTCCTGCTGGCGCTCCTGGGCAATGTGGAACTTAATCCTGGTCCAACGGACATCTCTCTTTACTGTATGAACCTGCGCAGCATCTCCGGTAGGGAGAAGTTGGCAGCATTTAATAAGCACTTCTCCAAAAACAGCGAGGCCGACGTGTTGTGCTTAACTGAAACTTGGCTATATGAAAAGAAATACGACGGCGAAATACTCGACAGTAGTCAGTACAACATACATCGAAGAGACCGGCCATCTGAGGGTCAAACCGTGCGAGGGGCTGTGCGTGCCTGGGGCGGTGTTATGATCGCAGTCAACACCAGTCTTGATGCGCGTCAAGTAAACGTGTCCTGCAATGCCGCTTGCCAACTGCAACTTAGGCCCAAATTCAGAGTCGTCCCAGTGGGAACCCCTACGCCACCCCGCCCTTTGGGCTCCCATAGGGAAGCTCGTAAAAGTTGTATTCATAAACGTCCCTTTGGGTTCCCAATGGTAGGGGTTCGTGATTGTTCACACCGGATGACTTGCCCGACTCACAGCTTGCTAAACATGATACATTCCTACTGTAACAACGTTTGCTGGCGGTGAATGTCAGCTGGTTGTTTTGATTGTCAGTGTCACAATTTGTAAACATGGAGTCGTCCAATGCAATGAAAAGGTCGAAACCCTTCACTCAGTTGGAAAAAGACGAGTTGTTGTTGGTGCTAAAGAAACATAGCGCCACAATAGAGAGCAAACAGACAGACGCGAATTCGTTAAAGGAAAAAAACGACGCCTGGATAAGTGTATGCAAAGAGTACAACTCAAATGGTGAAGTAACCCAGGTAAGATTGAACAAATAATTTAGCCTAGCCTATGTGTAGGACCTTCAGTAGATTTCATGTAAGGCTAGAGCTATGCACTTGCCTAGGGCCTAGGCCCTTGGCAATAAGTTGTTATTGTTACAGGCCCTAGCCTACCTAGGCCTTATTGCTTTCCCATTAGGCCTAGGCCCCTAGCTAGGCGGTCCCTCACTTTTTAGCCAAGATCGAGAAGGGTAGGCCTAGGACCTAGACGTACAATTACTTAAATCATGCTTAACTAGGCCTGGCATACGGTAGGGCCCGTAGTGCTTTGCTTACCTCGGCGTCGTTAGCACTCCCCGTCGCTTCGTACCTCCCGACAGGTGGCGCTGGTGGCGGAACTAGGCGGTCAATTCAAACGAGGCCTCCGCCCGGTGTTTACAAATACTGCATTACCCCCCTTTTTCAGAACTATCCGTGCTGTATGTATTATAAGAATTCCAACAGATTCTCGTTATAAATGTTATGAATAAGTAGGTAAATAAAATAAGTAATGATGAATCTAAAACTATACTAAAACTAAAAGTCATAAAACTAAAAACTTCTAATGAGACAATTAGTGTTCATAGCGGAGCGGCTTCTTGCGCACTCGCTGTGAGCGTCGTGGATCACCATCCCGAACTAGTAACTTGGTAGTATTTGGTTTTGGCGCGTTAGTGGATGTAGTTGATTCCTTGTCAGGCGATGTGTCCGGACTAGGCAAGCTTGCTTCGCGTACATAGTGTCGCACGAATGCAGAGTTACGTGTGTACTCGACGCCCTCCGGTGACTGTAGAACAACCACACTTCCGTGTTTTGCCACAACTTTATGAGGGGTAGGGTTGAACTGTGTAGTTAGTTCATCTTGCTCCTCCTGTTTAACCAACACTTTATCCCACACATTAATGTCACGTTCAGTTGCACTTAGTTGCGGTTCTCTTGGCTGCAGATGTTTGAGCATCGATCTCAGCGAGGAGGGGTTCCTCGCAGAGTTGCTGAGATCACCCGCCAACGCAAACCACTCGTCATGCGATGCTTCCAGGTAGCTTACTCTCGCTTGAAGTGAGGCCAACTCTGTATCCCTCTTCTCGGTGCTGGCCAAGCGAGACTCCAGATTACACACTTTCTCCTCAAGGAACAGTTTGTTTTGCACCAACTCACGCAATCTTGCGTCGTCCTCTTCGAGGTTTGAAAGTTCTCGATCGATTTCGGGGAATTCAAAAAGTTTCTGCTTTTGAGATGTGGCTAGTGCCGCAGCTTCCCTTACATCTTCCTTTACTGATTCGAGACTTGATTTTAAGCTGTATTTCTTGGAGTTGCTGCTTTAGTATCTCTACCTCAGTTTTTTCCTGTCTTGCTTCTTGCAGTTTTGTTGTTAGCTCGGCAACTTGCTGCTCATGTGAAGCAACTACCTCCAAAGCAGAAGCCAGTTCAGTCTCCAGCTGAACCTCGCGCTGCTTCTTAGTGACTGTATTTCTATAAGTTTCTGGTTCAGACTCGCGCAGTTCGTATTTCCGCGTCTTTAGGGTTTCACATCAATATCACGATGCAGCCGTGGATGCTTAAGCTGTACTAACCTAGATAGCGGATCAGCTATATTCAATTGACCTGGCTTGAACTACAAATCATTTTTTACTCCCAGTCCAAACCTCGAAATATTGTCTGTCAGGGTGCTCCACGTGCAGGAACTATTGAACAAATATACGTCACAAATTTCATGTGTCATACGTCCTTTGAGATAAAGTTTAATTCTCACATTAACTTCATTGGTGGAAGAAAGGGAAGTGGAAAAAGTTATACTATCACTGCGCTGGTGGCGGAACTAGGCGGTCAATTCAAACGAGGCCTCCGCCCGGTGTTTACAAATACTACAGGGCCTAGACCCTAACTCTCAAAAACACATCTGTCAGGCCAATGGGTGGGAAAGCAAAAGAGCCTAGGTAGTATAGCCTAGAACTAGGTCCTACCACATTAACAACTATTTTGTCTTTCAATTCACAACAGTAGGCTAGGAGGTCACAGGCCTCCTACCTCCTAGAACAAAGCCTAGGTACCCTACCCCAATATTTGAACCTGTAATATGATTAGATGGACCTACAAGTTATTGTTGACCCACATTTCTTGTTGGTGAACACATTTTGGCACCACAGCCCTCATGCATGCCTCCTGGTAGGCCTTCAGGCCTACTTACATATCAGCACTGACAGTGACAATGTTTGTCAGTAGGTATGGCCATATATGTTTCATGCCACTAGGACTTTGCCCTTGGTCTGTTAGGGGCCTTGTTAAGTTAGTAATTGGGCTAGTCCAGGTATTTCAACCCCCCCACCACCTAACATATTCGGTTAATCAGAACTTTTAGGTTTCAAAGAGATCAAGGTCATTGATAAGATAAAGGATTTTCTTTCCATTAATTTTAAATCACTAGGCATAATGTAACATTTGCTACTGTCCCTACATACATACCTACATATCAAAGGGAGAATAAACAAAACTAAACTTGTAGGCCTATTGTGGATATGATATTATCCTCGAGGCACAGGCTGCATGTGAAGCAGCCAGATTCAAAGCCAAGAGGGAGGAAGAGGAGTACGAGAGCGCCAAAGAGGAACGGCAGTTCCAGCAAGAGCGTCGCCGTCTTGAGTTGGTTCACATGAGGACCAAAATTGACCTCGAGTTGAAGCGTCTTGGGGCTGACTGAGGGATGAGTTTGACAGCCTGTACCTGCCGGTTGCAAGCTGATGTTAAGTTGTTGAGGGATATGCTGTGTAGTAAGGAAGATGCCCTGGTGAAAAATCTTGGCAAGATCTTGTAAAATCTTGTCAAGATCTTGGAAATCTTGGCAAGATCTTGTATAATTTTGACAAGATTGTGGTTGGTCTATATATGCGGTACCGGTAGTCCGGTACGCCTACTTGATGCAATTTCGATACACACTTTGCCACCTTATTAGATGTTTATCCGTGGCTTGTTAATCTAGGCTAGGGCCTAGGGCAAACACAGGCCTAGGCCTAGTGCCCAACTTATTAGATATTTATCCGTGGCTTGTTAATCTAGGCCCTGTGAACAAGAACACAAAGCAAGTAGGCTTGCCTGCAGGCTAGGGCAAACACAGGCCTAGACCTATAGTGCAAGGCATAATACTTTTAGTCAACTGTCATCTAAGCCTACTACCTAGGCTACAGTAGTGGTTGTAAATACTCACAGTCTGAGGTCTGTACAATTTTGATTGGATTGGATATTGCTTAACGTCTCATATTTATGCAACTTGGCTAATCGAGACGAAGGGAGGGACGTAAGGGATGACGCGGGGGGACAAGGGGTGGACAGGCCTGTGCTGGTCAGAACCAGCCACAAGCATATGGGGAGGGCAGGGGTTCCCCCACGTCGTGGTCGTCTCCGTCTGTGTCATCATCCGTCCGTGTTGTCTTTGTCGTCGCCGTCGGGGAGGTAGTCAAAGGGAAGGGGTTTCCCCACGACGACGACCCAGAGCTCGCCATTAGTTTCAGGGAGTGAAACTCCCCTATTCACGGGCCAAACCGCGAGAAGGTGTCGAGTTGGAATTTGAAGGCCAAGACATGGCAACTATCTCTAGCTATTTAAATGTGTATGTGGCCTTTGCTTGTAGACCAGGTCTATTATCAACTGTCTATTCTAGTTCTAAATAAACCAAGATCTTAACAAGAATCTTCTTGTCAAGAATCTTCTTGCCAAGAATATTCTTGTTAAGAATCTTGCCAAGAGTATTCTTGTTAAGAATCTTGCCAAGAATATTCTCGTCAAGAATCTTGCCAAGATCTTGCCAAGAATATTCTTGTCAAGAATCTTGGCAAGATCTTGGCAAGAAATAAACAAGATCTTACTTCAATGCAAGATCTTGGCATGATCTTGATAAGATCTTACTTAACACAAGTTAAGTTCACAAGTTGCCATCTTCCGGCACTATGTCCCTGACCTCGTGGCCTCTAGAGGGAACTCCCCACCTATTTGGTATAGTAGGCTTATTTGCTTTGGAACTACTATACCTACTTTTATCACATGTATTTCAATAATTAATTAAGAAAAACATGAAATTTAAATGATGTATCCTGATTTGTCACAGGTGATGAAGGTCTGGTTGAAGCCAAATACCCAGATAAACATCAAGACAACACCATTGAGAAAGCTGTGGCCACTGACAAAGATTTCTACTTGGAAGGTGGTGATGGTGTATACACCGTAAAAAAGGAACACTATTATTACCAATAAATACAAGGGCAAATTACCATCACAAATAGAAAATGGTGCGATCTAGTTGTTTGGACCACAAGTGATGCGTATGACACGAGAATTTTTAAAGATGCAGAATAACAGGCTTCTGCAGAGAAGAAATACTAATAATTTTGCTTTTCTCTTTACAGAAAAATTAGATGAAGATATGGTTTAATTTACCATATCTATCGTCCGGAACCCTTTAGAGAGATGCATGTAGTACATCTCTAGCGTACATAAAAGGAATATTTCCTAGGCATATTTAATGAGATCATAAAATTGTTGTAAACCATAATTTTATTTGTGAATTTTGCTTATTTGTTAGTGCTGCTCGTTCACATTTATAGTAGTAGTAGTTATGAGGGTTTAAAGGCACACAACACTAAGATTGATTGATTGGATATTGCTTAACGTCTCATATTTATGCAACTTGGCTAATCAAGACGAAGGGAGGGACGTAAGGGGTGACACTAAGGTTATTAGTGCCCGTATTCTCAGTGACACTTTTAAAAAAATGTAGTATTGTATTGTATTGTGTTTTCGAAATCCGAGGCAATGGATTTGTTGCCGGCCAATTGAAGGAATAATTAAATATGTTTGCTAGTGGTGAAGCTATGAAAACAGCAACAGCCTTAACTATTTTACTTGGTATGTCATCCCAACCTGTTGAGTTTGTGGATTTTAAGCTACGAATGATTTCTATGATTTCTGATTCGTATGTACTGTCTAGAGTCATGTCTTTACACAGTGTGATGCATTATACATAACCCTGCTATTTTGTTTGTCTAAACATTCTCTAGTTGTAACCCTTGTTATATCAACAATTGTTTCCCCAATAGAACTGAAATATTTATTGAACGAGTTGGCAACGTCAGCTGGATTATGTAATGTCAATTCCATCCACATTTAGGGTTATTTCCTTTTCCTCATAACCCATACTTTTAAAGTATTTGTTTAAACATTTATTTATAATTTGCCATGTCGCTTTGATTTTGTTGTCAGAGCTAGTTATGAATTTGCCACGATAATTTTGTTTTTTGCCAATCGTATTTTCCTAGTGAGAGTTTTCTTAACTTTTTTAAAATATGTCTTAAATTTATCTCCATTATTGTGTCTGCTTTCTTTAAAAAGCTCTCTTTTCAGTTTGCAAGTATCAGATATGTCATCATTCATCCACGGTTTGAGATAATTACAAGTGACAACTTTTTTCTAAACCTCCTCAAAGGAAAATGTTTGTTGAAGTAAGTCATAAATATGTTCATAAACCTACTAAATTTATCATCTACTGGAGTTCCGTCTCTTATTTCTATCCAGTGTTCCATACTAATGTCAAAAGCAAACTCTTCTATGTTTTCATCCTTAAAAACCCTCATCAAAATGATGACAACACTTCGTTTGTCATTCTCTACGTTGACCATGGATTAGTTTTTTCAAGCGATGACACCTGTCTAAACATGTTTCTTGGCCAACTACAGAAAGAGTTCAAAATAACGATTGGGTCAGCTGACTACTTTCTCGGAATGCAAATACACCATATGGAGAATGGTTCACTATTCATAAATCATGAATCGTATACAAAGAAAGTACTGGAGCGTTTCAACATGACTATAAGCAATCCAGTCTCTACACTAATCGATACAGGACAAGTTTTGGATGACTCCAACAAGGAACTTGACAGCGTAGTTCCCTACCGCGAGGCAATTGGAAGTCTGATGTACCTGGCCGTGGTTACTAGACCAGACATTGCTTACGTTGTCAACTTATTGTCGCAAGTTCTCGACCAACCTCAAGTCAAGCATTGGGAAATGGCCAAGAGGATTTTAAAATATCTCAAGGATAGGGGAGAAGGTGGAGGGTTGGGACAGGAGGAGAAATGGGACAAAGACTGTATCTTTGGAGGGAATTTCAATTTCTGGTGTCTGGCACCATCTGTTGGTGGCTTTTGCAACTACTAGAACAAATATGAAGTTTCAAAGAAATCCACCAGGTGCAACAAGTGTTATTCCAATATGGCTGAATTGGCATGTCCAAAGTAAATGTCAATAGCCTATTTTATGACAGGATATTTTATTAATAACAAGTTATAACATGGTAAGAACTTAACTAAACTGAAAACAATGATGTAATCTATCAGTAGAAATAAGAGACATCTCCCTGGAACATAATATAAATGGTATTAAACCACTTATAATGAGATAGTGTTGTGGGTGGACACATGGGACAGCATTAGCAGGGGAGACATGGGACACTTTTTAGGTTAGGCCTAGCCTACAATGTGCTTGTTAAAAACTAATAGAACTCAAGTAAGCACTGATATTTGGTGCATGCCACTAAATTCCATCATGGGCTTACCTACAGACAAGCGAGGGTTCTTACTTACAACTATGCAAAAGCCAACTTTGCTAAAATCCCGCCATCATAGAATGATAATAAAACTGCTGGGGTTGAATGGCTCAAAGGGTTCATGCATCGTTACCCTAACTTATCTCTTAGAAAACCATTTCATTTCATTTGTATTTTATTACTAATTTTTACATATTTGACATGTCATTTCAATAAAGTTCTAGATGATAATAATATGTTGTAACCTATTATTGTATCAGTGTCCCAAGTCTCCCTATACAGTGTCCCAAGTCTCCCCACCTATGGGAGACTTGGGACAGTTTGCAGACCTCTGGTATTTTACTTCTGCACTTATCGTCAACCATAGTACACCTTGTATACATTTACCATAAGTAGGTGAAAGATAAGGGAAGATAATGCAAAAGAGTTTACTTCAATTGATTAATTTTTATGTAAGTTATAAATTGTTTTCTGAAAAGTGTCCCAACCCTCCACCCTCTCCCCTACTGTTAACTGGGGGATTCTATTCGAATCTGGAGATGCCACCGGATCACTTGAATCCTACAGCGATAAAGATTATGCCGGAGATGTAGATTCTAGAAAATCCACTTATGGAATGGTCTTCAAGTTAAGTGGAGGTGCAATTGCCTGGGCCACCAAGCGGCAGAGATGCGTTGCATTATCCACAACAGTGGTGAGCAGGCGTGAATTGATTTATGCAATCTTGTCCCAATAATTTTGCATTTTTTTAGGCTTGTGTTCAAAAAATACTTTCATATCTGAAGGTTGGACTAATAAGTCAACCTGTGGCAGTCTTTTTGCATACTAATTTTGCATATTATGTGTCTTGCTTGTTCATTGCCAAGAATCCTTGAATCCCGGAACACAACCTTCTCCCGACGAGAAAGTGGGGAAGAAGAAGGTCGTACCTTCAGTACAAGGGAGGACACACACAACACAGCATGTTATTCTGTTGTCCGTCTTAACATTACCTGACAAGCAGGATAGAATAAAAAGCAAAGGAAACCTTCCAGTCTCGACAAAATAGGCAACCTCCTGAAGTTAACAAACAATGTGAGGACACAACAGCCAAGACTTGCTGAAACAACACACTCAGCAGTAACACTAGCTATCTCCACTGACCAAACATAAATCCCACAGGCTGTATGGACGGAACAAACGGGGCGCAATATCGAGACAACAAGCACTTGACTGACGAGCAATACAGAAAAGGGAGTAAAAAAACTCAGTCTAGACAGAACAGACATTCTCGTAACGGTAACACACACAAAACAAAACACATTCAGTAGTAACAGAAGCCAAATCCTAGTGCTGTGGAGACCGAACAAGAACAGAACGAAGAGCGGAGACCAAACACATCCGCCTCCGACAAGAACAACTGACCAACTGCGAGACTGCCGCTGCGCTATGTGTACTGTAGCAGTAGCCTGTGAAGATGGCAGTCAAAAGGTGCGGGGCGGCGAGGTTATATCGATGTTGCACGTCAAGTGCATTGAAATTATTCAAAATCGTATGATGACATTAGCACGTGATCTTCAAGGTGTATAAAAATTGGTTACGGGCGATATTTAAAAGTGTAGTGAGGTTCATCGCGAAGATACAATATTTTCGCAGATATTACAATATCTATGGATTCTACTGTAATTACAGACCAATTGTAACACGGCGCATTTCACCTCACTCACAGGTAGATTGTAGTAGCCCTAGATTGTAGCATGCTAGAATTTATTGACCTACTGAGTTCCATCGACAGTGACTAGCAGAGGTTGATAGATTCAAGACATCAGAATTTTCTTCATTTCTTCTTTTCACTGGTCAAAAAGCATTTCTATAGAGATGTTAGACATTTTCAAAATCATCTCGGTGCAATGAACATTTTGGTCAATCAAGACGTTAATGATTATGCTAATGAATTACTGTCATTGTTTGAGTATATGTTTGTGAAGTTGTATGGGTTAGAATTCATTAAACAATGGTCGTAGCTTAGTTCATTAAACAAGTAATGCTATGCGGTTCATTCAGTGGTGTATTGGATCCGGAACGACTTTCATCATCATGAAGTGTTCTCTTCGGTTTAAAATAACACTTATTTTTCAATCCGTCATTTTGACAGATAAGAGAATAGACTGCAACTAAATGCAACTAAATATAAAAAAATTAACAGCAATCTATGACATTTGACTGAGCAATTGATAAAAAAAGGTAGTAAATTTATTTCACTGGATAGGACCCCACCCCCTTACAACTCAGCAGCTGTAAGACATTCAGAATTCATAAAACAACAAGAAACCAATCCACATATTCATGTCTCGACGTCATTGCTGTGGTTTCTCTTTGACATGTGGTTTACCATAAGACAGCTATTATAATTTAAGTTACTGAATCTGTGAATTGTGTGTGAAGTTCGGAAACGTGTTCATATTTATCCATGAGCTCTTCAAGAGGCAAGCTTATTGCTCTTCAAGCAATAGGTCTACATCAGGAGAATGAATATGAACCTGCAGCACCCAAGTCATGTCTATGACCATATTTTATAGGTTATATTTTGGTTATGTTCTAAGCCTACGCCCTACTGTAGGTTTTGCCTTGAGTTACCCATATGAAAGAAGCATTTAAGTAGTATTCAGCTGCTTTTTCATCCTTTTAGGTTCCAAGGCTAGGCCTACGCCGTTTTCTTGATAGTCCTGAACAGGAATGTAGGCCTAATGCAGAAAATATCGACCAAGGATCTCCTAATGTAGGTTCAGCACAAGCAGCACATGTACATACATGTAGATGAACACAATGAGAATAAAGACCCTTATGGACATGCCGATTCAGTTATCAAGGAAGCCGACCCAGGACATAGCTTTAACGCAGGCCTGGATGTGACGGAACTTCAATCTGACAATGTCGAGGTAGTCGAGCTGGAAAGTATGGTTGACCATGATGTAGGACCTTGTAATTGATTGATTGGATATTGCTTTACGTCTCATATCTATGCAACTTGGCTAATCGAGACGAAGGGAGGGACGTAAGGGATGACGCGGGGGAACAAGGGGTGGACAAAGCCTGTGCTGGTCAGAACCAGCCACAAGCGTATGGGGAGGGCAGGGGTTCCCCCACGTCGTGGTCGTCTCCGTCTGTGTCATCATCCGTCCTTGTTGTCATTGTCGTCGCCGTCGGGGAGGTAGTCAAAGGGAAGGGGAAAGTTCTGTGCACCAAACGATTCAGTAGGCATGTATTACGATTCAGGGCTAGGCCCAAATGTAGGCCTGGATGTGATGGAACTTCAATCTGACAATGTCGAGGTAGTCGAGATGGATATTATGGTTGACCATGATGTAGGACCTTATGCACCAGACGATTCAGTAGGCACCGACTACGTTTCAGGGCTAGGCCCAAATGCAGGCCTAATCTTGATTGTTCTTGAAGCAGATAGTGAGAACGTAGGGCAAGTCGATAATATGGATGATAAGTATGATGTAGACCTAGATGAGATCGTGGAGGACGACACCATCAATGACCCGTCTTATGAACCAAATACACAGCTTTTAAGCCTACTTGAAGCTGGTGAAAGCAGTGAGGAAAATAGTGTTTATGATTTGGACACATCTTTAAATTTGTCTGTTTGTTCAATGTCTGTAAATAGTCTTGTTAGTTCTGTCCTATACAGACAAACGACCAAATAGATTGAGGTGACATTTCAAACAGACATCCGTGACCAGTAACTGACAACTGCTAACAAAATGAGCAAAATCCGTTGCGATTTAAACCTACAAGAAAAAATAAATTGAAAAATAGGCTTAAAATGTGTAGGTTTTATTTTAACGACAATGGTAGTTTTTGAAAAAATGCTCAAACAAATCCGTGCGAGGTGGATAGGGAAGGATCAATCGGCCACCCATAATCTGCAGGTCCCGCCCTTCGACTGTGAGTAGTTTAAACTAGGAAAACGCTAAAGTCCCGCCGCGTTGATGGATGAGCTTTTTAAAGGTTTTAGTTTGCGTGGGATAACTTTACTTTTGCAAGTGCTTTGTTTTGCTGCCTACGCATTGTAGGTGAATGTTGTCAAGTTTCTTTTGTTTCTTGTCAATTGGTATTATTTACCGTAAAAAACTTGTATTAAAAGCTTTATTTCTATGGATTCTGGCTAACTTTTTCAACTTTTTCTTTCAAAAGGTACTACATCACCATAACCTTAATGTCCGTGTATAATATGAACGTTGTAGCCCCACCCGTTTGGTCAGAATTGGCCCAAATGGCACGAAAAAATCGCACAAAAAATCAAAAAACTCATATTAAAAGCTTTATTTCTATAGATTCTGGCTAACTTTTTCAAATTTTTCTTTCAGAAAGAAATACATCACCATTACCTTAATGTCCATGTGAAATATGAACGTTGTAGCCCCACCCGTTTGGTCAGAATCGGCCAAAATGTGACGAAAATATCGCACTAAAAATCGAAAAAAATCGTAAAAGTACGATATTCATGAGAAATATTTCTTCGATTGTACCCAAAAACGTAGCAAGTCTAAGTTCAGAGATTTCGAAGGTCCTGTCAAATTTTCATCAAGATCGCATATGCCGTTTGCCCGGTAGAGAGCGAACAAACAGACAAAAATACAAACAAAAAAAAAAACAAAAAAAAAAAAACAAAAAAAAAAACACCCGAGCTAAATTTTTTGGGGGTCAGTGAAATTGAAGTCTTCGCTTCACTCGCTTCGCTCGCTACGCTCATCCAAAAATATATAAAATGAATTGCTTGGTTTTTGAAGGGGGGGTCAATTTTTTATCAATGTCTTTGTTTGTATTTTTACAGCATTGGAATACAACGTATTCATGACATCGATGTCAGAAACGATCTTTGCTCAGGACGATACCTTCCCCGAGGATGTAGGAACGTTTAACAAGAGGGTCAAACAGAACGGCAACTACAAAGGCGTTTTTGTTAGTGGACACACGTATGCATTGCAATGGCAGAAATAAGCTTGCTAAAATCACTTGAAGAGTTGCTGTCGCCTTTCAAAGATGCCACTGAGCAGCTGGGAGCTGAGACGTATGTGACAGCTTCAGTGGCACCCACGATCTTCAAAAACCTAAAAAATGGTGTGGTCATCGAGACACGAGATTCTGCGGCAATAAAGATGTAAACACACTGATAAAAAACGACTTGGAGGAACGGATTCGGAAAATGGGAAAACATATTTCTATTGCAGCAGCACTGGACCCTAGGTACCTTGCGACATATCACGACAGAGCAAGAAAAGAATGATATCTGGGGGTGACATCACAGATGAATGTTTGACAATGAAACTAGCAGAAGACGCTAATCTGGCTACACAGCAGCACAGCGGCGATGAGGACGAGCCAGATGAGCCTACAACTGCCAAAAAGAAATGCCTCACTAGCGGCTTCCTTGATGTTTAATTGGTTTTAATTATAAAACTTATACGATAAACAAATAAATAAATTGTGTATATAAATAAAATATTGCTAAACGTCTCATATTTATGCAACTTGGCTAATCGAGACGAAGGGAGGGACGTAAGGGATGACGCGGGGGGACAAGTGGTGGACAGGCCTGTGCTGGTCAGAACCAGCCACAAGCATATGGGGTGGGCAGGGGTTCCCCCACGTCGTGGTCGTCTCCGTCTGTGTCATCGTCCGTCCGTGTTGTCTTTGTCGTCGCCGTCGGGGAGGTAGTCAAAGGGAAGGGGTTCCCCGACGACGTCAAAATAACTTAAATCATAATTAAAATTAAATATATCATTTTTGTTACAGGAAGATAGTGACAACAAAGGGGAAGTAGATATCGACCTTTTGAAAATAAAGAGGGAAATGGACGCCTACAGAAAAATGACTACAGTCAAAGACATTGACCATCTGTCCTGGTGGAAAGTTAATAAAAGCCTATATCCTTTGCTGTCGGGAAATCGCAAAACAATACTTATGTTGCGTTGCGACCAGTGTCCCACGTGAAAGAATGTTAAGTAAGGCAAGGGGCACTGTTACCAAAAGTAGAAATGGACTAACAGGCAGTCACGTCAACGATCTTGTTTTCCTTAACGTTTACTACAAAATGAAAAATGAAAACTAAAAAATTAACTTAGTTATTTGCCAATCCGATAATAAATTTTATTTCCATACTTATAGTTCATATTATAAAGTAATTAATTACATTTACAGATAATTTTAATTACATTTAAAAAGCAGTGATGCCAACAGACAGTGGCTAGCAATGACGAACTCGACAACCAACGAGAAGAAGGACCCAGCTCTGACCCATTAAACTCCGCTGAATATGCTCGTATTCAGGATGAAATGCTTAAATTGAGAACGACCATACATGACATGGCTATGTCTAACATCGAAAAAGCACAGAAGAAACAAAAACATTACTATGATAAGAGTTTGAATCCCCAAAACACCTTCTCTGTCGGAGATCAAGTCCTGCTAAAAAATCCTGAAGCGTAATAACTAAAAAGGTGGTTGGTTTCAAACCCCTTATACCGGCCCATACATTATCAAAAACATACATAAAAACGCTTGCCAACTAATAAACGTAAAATCTCAAAAACTTTTAAAGACGTTGACCAGTGTATCAAATCTAAAACTGTTTTGACAGAAAGAAAGAATACCCAAAGAAAAAGAAGAAAGCAAGACAAAGTCAGACTTTGAGGAGGATGACGTTGAGGACGATGACGTTGAGTTCATCAACAAGGTAGAGTGCGAGAAGCTCACATTCTTTCCAGTGGGGCGAGACTGGCAAGTCGAGATGTGTGTATGGCTCAAATTACCATTAGAAGAGAGACACAGCTCGTGGGGCAATGTGTCTGAGCCCTTGAATGAACCGAAAAAGTTCCTTCACATCATCGGTGATGGAAATCGCTGGTTTCGATGCATTTCCCTGTACATAACCGGAAGCCAAAACCATCACCATCTTATCAGAAAAATAATATTTGACCGTATGGCTGAAGGTATAAAAAAAGACGTCGATAACTATACTGATGACAACTATGCGGTAACAAGTCAAATAGAAAACAGTGGGGTTTGGGCCACCGACGCAGAAATAGTTATCAGTTGTCACAGCTTTTCTACTAAATACCGACATCTTCATATATGGTCGCTACATTGGGGAAAGAAAATATCAGAAATTTAGAAAAAATGGGTTCTCCCCATTCTAGAAGGAGGAATATAATATACTAGAGGAAAATGGTAGAGCACTACATTACCAACAAAAACAGCAATCACTACGAGATTGTTACCGATGTAGTATGGTCAAACTTCATTACAACGTTCTTCATTACGGCATTTTCACGGTTTCCCCACTGAAATTTGAGTGGCCCCACTCAAGTTCCATACTAACAATGTAATTTCTAATTCGTTACCACGCTTACTGATAGCACACTTTCACGCTAGCGACGCATACAATTTATGGTCCCGTGCCATCTGTGTGTTTGTTTACCACGTTTTTGAGGCGCCGACAGTACAAAGTCTGCGAGCACGAAATCAGATCCGTCCCTCCTAGCCCTCGGTCAGCGGTAGCGTAGACGCTGGGCCACCCACACATTGTTACAAGTGTGCTACAAGTGTGTGTTTCCCTCACGAGCCATTGCACCACCTGTTCTGCGCAGCGCATAATCTATTGTAGTCTGTCGTGTCGAACTGTGAACTCGTGAAGCGCCTAACAATATCTCACTCTCAGTGTCAAGCTTTTAACATTTTAAAATGGCTAAACGTAAGCATATGCCGATTTCTTTAAAACGGAAACTAGAAATCATTGAAATGGTTGACCGTAACCCTAATAAAACAAGAATTGAATTGGCCAAGATACTTGAAATTCCAGCGTCAACACTGAACACGATCGTAAAAAATCGTGTAAAGATACAAGCCAGTGAACTTGAGCCTACTCGAAAGAGGGCTAGTCTGAAAAATGGGTGGAACTTGAAGACGTAAGTATTTAAGATCTTTGGAGGGCACCTGTATATTTTTATGTAAGGACATAAACACCAGGGGGGCGGAGGATATGTTTCACTTAAGGACATAAACTAGAGTTGTACTGGAGAGATTAAATTCTTTATATGACATGTTTTGTAGTGTTACCCGCAATCAGTATGCGGAACCTTTATTATTCAGCTTGTCTATGTATCTTTGTATTTGTGATCCTTGTTTTATGTCACAAGCTCTTAGGATAATACAAACTCTTAGTATCATCTTAAAGATTTTTTTGTGGAAGGGGGGTAATCTAACGAGATGGACATGTCAGCACTGTTTAAATTGTTTAAAAAAGGCGCCAAGCGCACCCCACGGGAACGAAAGTTCAGACGGCGGTGGTGACATCTGGTTGGCTTCTGTAGCCTTCGTTCAACCTCCATTTAAATCTAAAATATTTTTTTGTTAGCCGCTTTGCATACCAAAATGCAAATTAGCTATATTAATGGTATAATTTTATTAGGTGCTTTGCATATCAAAATGTAAAATAGCTAGAATTAAGGCAGATAATTAACGATATAATTTAAGTAAGAAACAACGCATCAATAATCAAGATATTGAATGACAAATTAGCAACTGGGTACTCGAAGTAAAGGAAAGAAATTGGAAACCGAGAGCGGATGAGAATAAAATATTAAATCGAGCCTGTAAGGGAGGCTAAAGAATTGTCTAGGCCTGCCGTGCGAGGCTAGCACAAGTCGAAGAAGGGCCACGGTCCTAGCCTCACGGAACGGAGATGAATGGGGATGAGTGACACAGCGCCAGCAGACACCGTCACAATGTGCAGTGATGCACACAGGTGGGACACCTAGACTGGATTAAGCCGCTTGAATGCGTAGAACCACATAAAAATAATTGGTTACTTGGAAGAAGCCAAGGATACTGTAGCAATGGAGGTTGATGTATACCCTGCACGCTACAAGGGTCAGGACCAAACGAAATAATACGGGAATAATAGGAGAGGAGCAAAGCCAGGATGGGTTGATTTTAGAACGAACTAAGTGTAAACAAAACACAGAATTTCGAAGAACTCCCATGATTCCCTGGGACAAAATCAGCTGAGAGGGAGGAGATGTGAGAAACTAGAGGAAAGTCGTGGCAGTTACTCGGCGGAGGGCAACGTGCCTGCCCAACTTCACGATGAAGTCGCGGGAGTAGTAATTAGGACGGCCTAAGTCTCGGGGGTCGAGTGCGCGTAGGAAAGTGAAGTAAAGCGTAGTAGTGAACGCAGCAAAGTTGAGCGGAGTCAGATTCGATTTGAGAGTATTTGAAATTATTTGCGAGGAGCTACGATAGTGAGCGAAGTGACATTCGATTTGAGAGTATTTGAAATTATTTGAGAGGAGTTACGATAGTGAGCGAAGTGACATTCGATTTGGACGACGACGACGTGAGAAACTAGGGCGCTTTAACCGGTTAGGTCATATTGCGCCGCCTGTGAATGAAAGTAAATTAGAAGAGTTAATGCAGGTATGTTTGATGATTAGATTGTTTTCTAAGTGTATAAATAACAAAATAAATTGAAGATGAAGAAAGTAATAGCAAAATAAAAGTTATGTATGTAAATGAAAATAAAGAAAAGAAAGAAATGTGTAGGAAGTTACTTAAAGTTTGTTAAATAGATTACTTTGGATGAGAAATTTGGAAAGTTTGTCGCCGTTATCATATGATAGAAGTTCTTCATATGATTGGGAGAGATCAAATTGCATGCGCAAGGCATCATATTTGGTACATTCTGCTAGCATATGAAATGCAGAAGGTCGAGTAAAAACATTCCCTTTTCTGAAAACTAAAATGTCTGATTCGCAAACCGACAAGACACAAATACTCATGAAAGCAGTGGCTCTGATCAACAATGCCAGACCGCAGGCAATTGAAATACTAAGAACCTCGGAGGTCAACAACATGAGGCTCATAGCTAGATCATCCAAAGACGCTCGTGACCCTGACCCACTGGCTAGTGCTGTCGCTCAAATGTCGCTTAAATATCCAATCACAGCCAAGAAAGCAAGTTTGATCGCCCACAAAGTTCCCAAGAACCTCTATCTGGATGTGGAAGATTCGCATGAACACGGGAGGCTGTTGGCCAAGAAAGCACTGATCGATTGGTGGATAAACAAAGCTCCTGACCTGACTGTTGAGCAAGCCCGCATTGTGAACCTCCTCTATAGGAAACACAGACACGAAGTACAAATTTACAAATTGCTCGAGCTTGGCAAGACCATATTGAGACTTGGGCCAACTCATTTTGAGAGGAGAAGCGTACCCACTCAAGCCGTCACCATTAAAGCGAACAGGCAAGTTAGTGAGAACGCAATCCTCCAAACCCTGATTCCAGATTTCATGATTCCGCGGTCTGATGTCCCACTGCATGTCCTCGCTCAATTGTCAGACCTCACTAAAGCCAGCCTGCTAACTAAGATCCCCTTCATTTCGCAAGTGAGGGTACTCTTGGACCATATGGACCCGAAAATGAGGGTTTTGCCTGTCACGCCAATGATGAGTGATGGAACTTCTCATGTTCGTCATGCCATTGTCCAAGACAATTGGATAGTGACAGGTGTTTCTCACAAGAATGAAGAAGACGTCAGTTTTGAATTCACGCAGCTTGTTCGAACGGCCTGTCTGATGGTTTGCCATGCCATCAGGACTCCAAGCCTCCGGCAAGCTCCCCACGACATTCTAAAACTATCCAAGATGATCAAAATAGATGAAGTCCCACTAGACATGATCATGAGACAAACTCCCATAGCTGCTGACCACTGGGTGAACGTGGTGAAAACTGGGTTGTCAATGAAGATCAACCTTGAGTCGCAATGTTTTGGCGCCTATTTTTCGCCCTCACCAGCCAAGATTGAAGTGTCCTACCGCACAACAGCGGGGGGTGTCAGGTACAAAGTGTATTCCGGTGAGGAAACTCTCAACGTTCGATATGCAAACACAAGGGTTTCATCGTCCGTGATGGCGAGTACATGCGGAAATGTGTCCTCAATTTCACTAGCAAGAGAGAGCTCTTGGCCACTGTTGTGCGATGCGCCATATATTGTAGGTATGGAATGAGCGGTTCTAAAGCCAAAACCTATGCAGGAGCTCAAAAAGACATCGAAACTCAGGTGAATATGCATCCTGCCCGATTCTTGAGGGGCACCAAAACTGAGTGGGAGGGCTTGACACAGTCAACAGAACTTCCTTATGCCATCGGCCGTCTGATATTGAAAGCTCAAACTGATTTTGTCCAGGCCCCGTCAGTTCTCATGAATGTTAACTCCGATCTCACATTGAGTTCAGTCGGGCAGTACATGGAAGCCCCCATTCTGCCCACTCTGAGGGAGATCCCTTTCTCACCTAGAGTGGTTTCGAGAGACCCCCTGCTTGCCGACTACCAGGACCCCAAGAGGAGGATTGTTATGAAAACCCAGGAATTCCAGCAGAGGAGTTTTGAACTGCGTTGGAGGATCATCAACGAAGATTTCAAGACGGGGAACCAGTCAGTTTCTGACTTGGTGAATCCGAGTGAAAGGGACAACATAGGGCTATCTGCTCGTCTGCTGCTCACAGATGCTGTGAAAAGCAACGTGTTCAACAGACATCTCTGCGCATTCATCTATGGTTTCGCACATTACGCAGCTTGCGAGTACTCGGGCCAAACCGTGACATTCAGCTTGCCCAACTCTCAAATGAAAGTGGACTTCCGAGCTAGGAGTGGCATCTTGGTATACAACAAAAAGAGAAAGCTTACAAGCTCTTTGGAGACAGGCTTGAGCGCACCGAGTCTATCGATACAGCTGCGCCCATCCAATCCATCCTACGAGGCTTCAGGCTGTCTGATCGCATAGACCCAACGAACCCAGTCCGATCTGCTAAGAAACTCATGGGCAGTGTCGATGAGATCGAAGAGGGTGAGAGTTTCACTGTGTTCTTGGGGGAAAACATGTACACGGCTGTCCGGGATTCAGCTATAGACATGACGACTATCCTCACCCTCAGGCGGCAAGTGAACAACCTGCGGGATGCGCAAATGAAAGACGCCACTATGAGGATGGCTCTGTGCAGAAAGAGAAACCTTCGAGAGGTTGAAGGAGATCTGAGTTATGACCCACAAATTCTGGTTGCTGCAACACCACCTAAGAAAAATCGGCCAAGCTCACCTCAACCTGGAAGTTCCAAGAATGCATAGTTGAACGGCCTGAGCTCCATTCCATTGAACGTGTTGTTGCATCTCCTGTATTGTGTTGCGCATTTCAGAGTTAATTTGTTATAAAAGGGAATTTCGATTTGGAAGTATTTGAAATTATGTGAGAAGAGCTACGGTAGTGAGCGGAGTGACATTCGATTTGGAAGTATTTGAAATTCATGAAAGGCGGCTAAAACGAGTGGAGTGGATAATTCAAGGGACAAACACATACCAGAGGAGATTTGGCGTGGGAATCGCAGATATTACGCGACTGCAGTGAAGTGATCGGCTACAACGGATCAAGTAGATGGCACACCAAGGAGCTCCCCATACCTGATTTAATTGGATTACTACGTACCCAGTGTGTGTTTCATTTATATCGACACTACGATATAAATGTATTTCCCCATCGAACAGTCATCAACAATCAAATACGTTTGCCCTACCTAGTTGGATCCATATAAGTACAAATGGGGTGGCTGAGCCCAAGTTAACATCTCTGAAGGAGTTTATATCTAGTGAAACTTATGTTGTATTTAAATGCATTTTACTCATTCCTCATTTACTCATAGGGCTCGTACGGAAAGCTCCTGTAGAAAGTCTTATACCAGTGTGGTGAACTGTATCCAACGTCTTGATATAAGAAGGTCTAGCCGAATCATAAATAAAACTAGCAAAATCCAACTTAGAGCGGATAAGGGAGCAATAAAGATGTAACATGGTTGTACGATCAGCTCCCCAATTAGTATTGCTGAGCACTCGTAGGATGTTCAAGGCTCTAAAACACTTGGTTCGTAGCTGTTGGATATGTGGCCTCCACGATAACTTTTTATCAAATAACATTCCCAAAAATCGTGTTATTTCAGCAAATGGTAAGGCATGGCTTCCCATGTGCAGGTCGGGATTGAGAAATAATCCACGGCAAAGGCTAAATAGCACACATGTAGTTTTTGTGATTGAGAATTTATATCCAGTTTCAGCTGACCATCTCTCAAGGCGCTTTATGTTTAGTTGTAGTTGACGTTCAATCGAACTCAAATACGAAACTCGGAAGTAAATGGAAAAATCATCTACAAAAAGTGATGATTCGACTGGCTTTTTTATATGTGAGGTGATACTGTTGATGGATATGGCGAAACATATGACACTTAAAACTGATCCCTGTGGGACTCCATTCTCTTGATAAAAAGGTCTAGATAAAATATTTCCAATTCGAACCCTAAAAAGTCTTTCAGATAAAAAGTTTGAAATAAAAATTGGCAGGTGCCCTTTAAAGCCCCAGTTAGTTATTAGGGTTAAGGGCACACAACACTTAGGTTATCAGTGCCCGTATTCTCTTATATAATGGCATGTTATTTTTAAATCTTATTGTACAGCTGTGTTGATTTCAGGTATTTAAAATCATTGGTTATGTTCTCAGATTCATCAGATAAAATTTCTTTTAAATAGGTTTTCGTTTAAAATCATTCCTCTTGTTCATGTGTTGAGGCCATTCTCCTACAATGTGCTTAACACTTAAAATCTCACCACACTGCTCACAGGGTGGTGGGTCTTCACCTTTTAAAAGGTATCCTTGAGTGAGATGTGTGTGTCCAATGCGTAGACGGGTCAGAACAACCTCTTCGCGTCGAGAAGAGCGCCTTGAAGACATCCAAGGTGTTACATCGCCTTTTATTTCGCGAAGCTTATTATTTTGCATGATATGCCATTCCTCGCACCACTTTTCTTTAAGTTTAAGTTTAAATAATGTTTTAAGATCAGGCGTTACGACTAATTGGCAATCAATTTGTTCTTTGTTGCAAGCTTCTTTGGCACTTTGGTCGGCGAGATCATTTCCTAAAATACCAGAATGGCCTGGCACCCAACAAAAAACTATTGATTTTTGTTTTGCATCAAGTTTGGACAGTATAAGGTGTATTTTACTAACTAATGGGTGTGTAGTGTAAATTTGGCAAATAGCCTCTAGGGAACTTAAAGAATCCGTGCACACTAAGAATTTGGAGTCCTTGTTATCAAGGGCAAACAGGAGGCTTTGTAGAATTGCAAACAGTTCTGCATTGTAGACGCTGTATATGGAGTGGAGTTTAAAACTGAAGTTGTTGCTCTCCGTTGTAAAGGCAGAGCCAACTGTATTGTTAGTTTTGGAACCGTCTGAAAAAATATTTTTGAAATCTTTGTAGTTGTATCGGATTTCGTTGAAAAGTGCTTGATATTGTGTGTTTGATGTGGTTGCCTTTTTATATTTTGTCAGCTGTGTTATGCAACATGGTTTATTAAGTGTCCAAGGTGGGATTGCCCCACTTGATTTGTAGAAAACAAGGGGAAGTGTTATGTGTAAGGCTTGCAGTAATTCCAGGGAGCGGATGCCCACTGGTCTTGAGGCCTTCATGCGAACTTCATACCGATTTTGAAATGGAGGGTCAAAAACTGCTTTATAGGCTGGGTTTGTAGGGGAACCTTTTAATGAGGCAATATAATTAAGCATTAGGTACTTTCTTCTAGAGGACAAAGATGGTTCTGCAGACTCACATAGAAGACTGGAAATAGGGCTCGTACGAAAAGCTCCTGTGGATAGTCTTATACCGGTGTGGTGAACTGTATCCAAAGTCTTAATATAAGAAGGCCTAGCCGAATCATAAATAAAACTGGCAAAATCTAGCTTGGAGCGGATGAGGGAGCGATATAGATGTAACAAGGTAGTACGATCAGCTCCCCAATTAGTATTGCTTAGCACTCGTAGAATATTTAAAGCTTTTAAACCCTTGGTTCGTAGCTGCTGGATATGAGGCTTCCACGATAACTTTTTATTAAATAACATTCCCAAAAATCGTGCAATTTCGGCAAATGGTAAGGCATGGCTTCCCATGTGCAGGTCGAGATTAAGGAATAATCCACGGCAAAGGCTAAATAGCACACATGTAGTTTTTGTGATTGAGAATTTATATCCAGTTTCAGCTGACCATCTCTCAAGGCGCTTTATGTTTAGTTGTAGTTGACGTTCAATCGAACTCAAATACGAAGCTCGGAAGTAAATGGAAAAATCATCTACAAAAAGTGATGATTCGACTGGCTTTTTTATATGTGAGGTAATACTGTTGATAGATATAGCAAAACATACAACACTTAAAACTGATCCTTGTGGAACTCTGTTCTCTTGATAAAAAGGTCTAGATAAAATATTTCCAATTCGAACCCTAAAAATTCTTTCAGATAAAAAGTTTGAAATAAAAATTGGCAGGTGCCCTTTAAAGCCCCAGTTATGTAAAGTTTTTAAAATGCCATATATCCATGCCGTATCATACGCCTTTTCCAAATCAAAGAAAATAGCCACTACGTGTTGTTTGGTTAAAATGCATCTCGTATAGATCCTTCCAACCTGACAAGGTGATCATGAACCGACCGTCCTTGTCGAAAGCCAGATTGTTCTGGGACAATCAGCTTGCGGCTCTCCAAAACCCACATTAATCTTTTATTAATCATACGTTCAAGAAGCTTACACAGGCAGCTCGTGAGTGAAATTGGTCTATAGTTTACAAGTTGGTCTTTGTCTTTGCCTGATTTCAGGATAGGGATAGCTATGGCTTCCCTCCAGGAGTTAGGGAATGCCTCCTCTAGCCAGATGCGGTTTAGCATGTTGAGGATGAATTGCTGAGATTTGGGGGATAGGCGTTTAATCATCTCGTTGTGAACGTCATCAGGACCAGGGGCAGAGTTCTTCAGGCCAGTTACTGCGGTTATATTGAATGATTGTCTTGACAAGTCAAATTTCCGCAAAAATTTAAAATTTAAAAAATAATCCCACTTTATAAAAAAGGTGTGAACAACTATTGGCCAATCTCACTACTACCAGTATTTTCCAAAATTCTAGAAAAAAAAATTCATTCACGGTTAACTTACTTGCGACTGTCCACAATGTATAATTGAAATTAAAAGAACATAGGCCCTACCATGAACATGATGGCATACGCATAGCCTAGCCTGTGTATACAAATTTTTCATTACAAAATTCCCTGACTTTTCCAGATGAAAAATTATATTTTTCCAGGCTGCAAATTTGGCTTTCCCGCACGATATAATGGAGGAAAAATTGTTTAGAAAAGACAATGTCGATTTCGACAGGAATTTTTAACACCAGAACAGGCAAAATAATTTTTTAATTGTTTTTTAAAATTGAGAATTTGTATTTTCAGCAACAAAAAAAGTATTGTATCCTATGAATGCCAAGAGCCAGAAGCGGCACTAAATCGACAAGAACCTCGAGAAATACCAGCAAGGAGTAGTATCCACAAGAAAACACCATCTAATATCCTAGAGAATATCATCAAAAGGCCTGTTCCTTCGGTAAATAATAAATTTATTGAAGACGAAGATATGCCACTCACCTCAACTATTAGCTTGTCTGAGGAACTGGAAAGCGACTGTCTACAATAGGGTGGGTCGAAAAAAAATGTTTTGCTTTTTTTCGGAACGCTTTAGAGCGGAAAAGTTGCCTATTGTAATTAGAAGAAAAACGGCAATAAAAAAATTAAAATCGGTTAACATCTTCCGATCGCGCATCATACTTAACACATTCCACGCCGAATACGTCTATAGACGTATTCGTAAAGCGCGCGCGCGCCATTGCCGACTACGTGTATAGACGTATTCACGGCGTCGGCAACACAGATCGCTGTAGCTTCTGTTGATGACCATGAAACTTGTTCTAGTTTTACAACATCCCGCTAGATAGCAGCACACTTCAAAAAAATGTGATTTTCGGTTCAGTAGTTCGTACAGGAGCCGTGTAAACATTGTTGGCGATTGCTGTTGTTCACAAAGCGAGTGTTGACAGTGAAAATGGCGAATTCAAGAAAATCTAGCTGTGCACAACTAAATGAAAGTGAAGATTTAGACGAGATTTTTTGCGGATGACGAGTCGGAAAACGAATTTAACCTTAGTGTAGATGATTCAGATGATGATGATGGCTTTGCAAACGGTGGTATGTTTAGTCAGGATGAACGTGAAAATGTTTACGACAGAAGTGACAGTGACAGTGACGTTGACGTGCGCGGGGGCGGTGATAACCTACAAAATGACAGACAAAACGTTGTTGTTGGACAAGTTGGTCCTGATAATATCCCATTACATGTGTATGAGAATATTATTCCGATCAGGCCTAATGATTGGTCAGATGTCGATCAGGAGCCGATCATTCCGCAATTTACCGGCGATCCAGGCCTACAATTTGAGCCTGATGATGTGAGTGATTGCATGGACTTCTTTTCTATTTTTTTTTACGGACGATTTGTTGGAGTTTCTGTGTACGGAAACTAACCGATATGCGGACCAGTTCCTCCAGACAACTCCGAGGCCCGTAAAACAGTATTCTCGTTTTGAGAACTGGAAGCCTGTCAATGTTCCAGAAATGAGGAAGTTCCTAGGCCTAATAATGTTGACAGGCATTGTCAAGAAACCGACACTCGAAATGTACTGGTCAACCAACTACATCTTGTCTACGCCTATTTTCAGTGCTACTATGGCTAGAAATAGGTTCCAGCTGATATTGAAATTCCTGCATTTCAATAACAATGACGATGTAAATGAAGGAAATGATAGGCTCTTCAAAGTCAGGCGTCCGATTGACCATTTCTGTACACTCTTCAAGAGAGTGTACATACCCAATCAAAAGTTGGCTCTTGATGAAGGCATGCTAGCCTGGAGGGGGCGTTTGCGTTTCCGTGTATACAATCCCGGTAAAATTGTAAAATATGGGATCATGGTTAGGCTGGTTTGCGAAAGTTCCACAGGTTACATCTGTACCATGAAGATTTATGACGGTAACTGTGGAACTTTGGAGCACACTGTGACCGGTCTTTTACAACCCTATGAGGGTAAAGGTTACCACGTCTACATGTACAACTTCTACAATAGCGTGAAGTTGACACAAGTGTTGCAGTTAAGAGGATTTGGCGTTGTTGGGACCATGCGCCAAAATCGGGGTATGCCCCGTGATCTAGTTGCTACCTCAAAAACTCGTAAAACCGGAGAAATGACATTCAAACGTCATGATGATATCCTTCTTCAAAGTTGGAAGGATAAGAGGGTGGTAAATATGATATCAACACTCCACACTGCTCAAATGCTTGAGATCCCAACAAGGAGGCGCAATGTAAGGCTGGGGATCAAAATGAAGCCAATGTGCATAGCCGACTACAACAAACACATGCACGGTGTTGACACTGCAGACCAGCATCTATCGTACTACCCGTTTCTACGGAAGACTGTGAAATGGACGAAGAAGGTATTTTTCTACCTTCATCTGTGTTCCATGTGTAATGCCCACGCAATACAAGAAATTGTATTTTTTTTCTTTCGTCATCATGCGCTTATCAAGCATTGTTTAGAGTGTGCGCATAAGTGATAAACGCGAGATAATAGGCTATGCGATAAATCTCCTAGTGCTACGTAGCGCGACGCGATAGTGGTGGGTAGGGGGGGGTTCCCGTGAACTACAGTCGGAAGCTTGCTGCGATTACGTAACGCAGCAGGGTTGCTGTGTCTGTGCCTGTCAAAACACAATTGATAGCTTTAAATATTGTTTGGAGTGTCAATGAAGGTCAAGCTACAACATAAAGATTACAAAATAAAATAACGCATGATCGCAGAGGAGTCGTAACTACCGATTCCCTTGACACCATCAAAGGGGTAGTAGTTTTAGGACGCTTTAACAGCTAAGATTATTTGCGCCTCCAAGATAAAACGATTTTTATAAATGTGAGTTACCACCATGTATATATCTTTCCAAGGGGACGAACGTAAGGGGAGATGCGGCGGGACAAGGGGTGGACAGGCCTGTGCTGGTCAGAACCAGCCACAGGGCAGGGGTTCCCCCACGTCGTGGTCGTCTTTGTCTGTGTTGTCATTGGCGTCGCCGTCGGGGAGGTAATTAAAGAGAAGGAGAAAGTTCACCGACGACGACCCAGAGCTAGCCATTAGTTTTAGGGAGTGAAACTCCCCTACTCACGGGCCAAACCGCGAGAAGGATGCGAGTTGGACTTTGATGGCCGGACAACATTGTCCAAGACGATCTTAATGACAAGGACGGAGAAAACTGTCAAACGGAAAGTTACGGTTCACAAGATTCGTGGTCGCGACCCGCTTAAACTTCTTATCTTAAACTTGTCGTTGATGTCGTGTTTTCTTTCTATCATGTTGCCTTTTAATGGCAAGAAACGGGGATACATGAATGCTAAAAGGATTGCTCGCGATAAAATGCGTGAGCTTCGAGCGCGCCGAAAAATGGAGGTAAGAAGTGCCACCTGGCCCGTAGGAACTCTTCGAATGGGGCTTGCTTGTGCATCCTTCCACCTAGCCACAAGTCAGTACATCCTAGGAACACAACTAGCGTTTCAGTCGTAGCCTGTGTTTTTTTAAACAAATTATTATTGGATATTGCATTACGTCTCATATTTATGCAACTTGGCTAATCGAGACGAAGGAGGGACGTAAGGGATGACGCGGGGGGACAAGGGGTGGACAGGCCTGCGCTGGTCAGAACCAGCCACAAGCATAAGATATTAATCATTTACTAATACAAGTAACAGCAGTAAGTAACAACAGAACTTGACACTTGTCTAACATCAACCCTTCAGGCTGTATGGACAAAACAGATTGAGCACAACACTGAGATGACGAGCACTTCCCTGACAAGCAGGGTCTAGTGAAAAAACCTACCTGTCTGGACAGAACAGACATCTTGTGAAGTTAACAGACATTAAAGATACTTTTGCGCGAACATAACTTGCTCAAACAACATATTCAGCAGCGACAGAAGCTAACTATATGTACTGTGGAGACTCGACAAGTAGACTACAGACCGTAGAGCGGACACAAAACACGTCCGCCTGAGACAAGAAACACAGTCCGACTGCGAGGCTGCTCTGTGTTAGCGAAGGTGGTAGTCAAAAGGTGCGGGGCGGCGAGGTCATATCGATGCTGTACGTCAAATGCTCTGAAACTCTTAAAAATCGTGTTAATGACATTGACACATGAATTCTGAAAAGTATAATTTATTGGATGTGAGTGATAGATTTCTGTGTGCAGTGAGGTTAATCGTGACGATACTTAAGTGTCGCATATGTTGAGTTATATATGGATTTTAAGGTTTGGTATAAACAGAGTACTTCACATCACACATAGTTCTTTTGAGATGAGAGATTACGTTTCATGTAAAGTAATAGAGGGGCGAAAGTGCAACGTGTGACGTTGGCGATTAGCAGCAGAACCGAGCGTGAAGCGAGCGCCTGAAGTTGACAAACATTAAACAAAATGATGCGAGGACACAGCAGCCAATACTTGGTAAATTAACACACTCAGCAGCAATAGAACCTAACTCCTTGTGCTGTGGAGGCCCTGTAAGAACAGAATGAAGAGCGGTCACAAAACACGTCCGCCTGCGACGAGGCCCTCATGATGGTACAGGCCAGCAACTGCATTGAGTGACGTCACGAGCGGAGGCCGACTGGCGAGAGGCCGTAGCATGGCGCGTATAGGAATAACACGACGCGGAACACAATTTTTGCCTGATATATCAAAATTATTCATTTATGGTGCCCTCATATACATGCCGCAAGGTTTAGGATAGTTTTATGGTACTGTTGGAACTTATTTTGTTCCGCGTTTACATCGTGTGACTGTGTAAGCGGCACCTAAAGAGAAACTATATTGACGTTTTATTCTTCGTTTTAACCATCGATCTTTCACGTACGATATATTCGAATGATACGTATATTTAAAACATTTTGTTGAATTGCCAATTGTATAAATTGGATTATCTTGTATTCAAATAATGTCATAACATTAAAGTATAATCGGACATATTTAGGCACTGCTCGCACACTTTTTAGTTATTTGTACAGTGGAGATTATATTCAAAATTCAATAGGCCATTAGATTGTACGTGTATAGTATTACGACGCCTGCGAATAAAATGCCGTCAGTTGGTACATTTAGTAGAAACATTTTGGAATAATAGAAAAATTAGTTTTGTCACAGTCACATTATTATTAAACTTACCTAAATTGCAGCAGATGGACGAAGAGTTTTCCCAAATGTACGACAGCTTACGACGCGTAACTTATTTATAATATACACAATCATGCCATCGTAAAACATGGTTAGGGTATTACACTATTTGCACACGAAAATATTATTATCACTCTCTAGGAATACACCGATGTACAAAATGCACTTGAGTTCACGCGGACTTTTAACTCTACTGCCCGCACAAACGCGTACAAAATTCGGCTTGGTCCGCTTGGAGAAGATGTTGACACAACTATGTCGAGACGTGAACTAATTGAATCTGTATTGAAGACGAAATATACCTACCATAATAACTCATGTGTGTTCAGACGGAAATAAGTATTACTTGGAAATTGGAAATTAAAATAATTATGCCCTCAATGGACCTGATATATAATGCAAGCAACGCTGGACTAGGATTCTCAAAGGAATTGTGATTACTATCTTACCTTACAGGAATTGCAAACTTTTTCAAGTCTATGCACACTGCACAGTATTATGTTGTAAAGTAGGTATTTGAAAATAGCATGCATCAGATGGCCAGGAATGCCATGGAAACAAATGAAATTGGGAGATGTTGTTTAGCGCGCAATGCTACAGCATAGCGCGTAGAGCTGAGAGTCGGCCTCCGCTCGCGACGTCACAGTGAGAATCGGCAGCCAGATGCAGGCCTGGAGAGCGAAGCGATATATCTAGACGGCCTTGCCTGCGACAAGAATAACAGGCAGACTGCGAGGCGGGGCTCACCGCTGCTTGCATGTAGGTGGTAGTCAAAAGGCGACATTTGTGTATTTAAATATAGCCTAGGCCGGTAGGCCCTACAGCAGTGCTTACCTAGGGGCAGTGTTGGCGGAAATTCTGACTGAAGGTTTTACCTGGGTTTTCCAGTCTTTAATGCAAATTCAAGCGATTGAGTTATCTGTAACAGTCCTCGGACATTCCTTTCCCAACTATCATAAAAAGACGGCACTGTGCCCTAGGCCTACACTAGCCATCTCGCTTAGAAAGAAAAATATATTTAAAAAAAACAGTAGGCTAGGCCTAGGGCTTTTAGGCTAGCTAGCCTAGGCCTATAAGCATACCCACATTGCCATTTCAATGTATTTGATGTCCTTACATTTTGTTTACAGATTTGGATGTTAAATATTGCACTGGCAGTTCAAGGCAATACGGGATAAGCTTGTGCGCCGCAAGAAGCAGCAGCCTAGTGGGTCGGCTGCAAAGAACAGGCGGCCATGGACCTTAGAGCCCAGTTCCCTTTTAGACGGGGTTCTTAATGCAAGGAAGTGAGTATGCCTGAACTAATATTATTAGTATTGGCCTTTTTCTTTGGCCCTTGGGCAAGCATAAGCAGAGTTTCACTTCACTTCAGGGATTTTTCTTTAACTATGGACTAGCTGTAAAATGGTGCATTTTACCTCAAAAAGCAATACTTGTAAATAAATACCGTTGCCATGAAATCGATCGCCAGTTGGCATTGCCTTCATTGTATTGCTGTATGAATAAGTTCATAAGTGAGCCATTTTTATCCAGACGAAACTTTGAATCTGTAAATCTTTGAGCATGAGGAGGTTAAAAGTACTATATGAAATGTTTCAGTTGTTTAACATACTGGTAGGTCTGTTTATTGCAAAATAGAACAACAATCTGTCCTTGTAAATCGTCCCTAGAACTTTATTAACCTATAGGCAGGCATACCCTATTCAATTACCTAATTGTTGTCCGTCAATATATATTAACAGCACACCAGCACAGTTAAAACAACAAAAAACAGCACAGAAACCAGCACCACTATAGTGTGTCAAACCTATAATTTCGCACTGAACAGAAGCTAACACCAACCAAAGATAAACTGCACAACCTGTGTGGACGGAATAGACGGAGAACAACACTGAGATCAAAGGACGCTTTACTGAGTAGCAACAAAACCTTTCAGTCTCGACAGAACAGACATTATCTTAAAGGTAACAGACATCTAGCTGAACACATTCAGCAGAAACAGAAGCCAAAGCCATGTCCTGTGGAGGCCAAACAAGAGCGGAGCTAAGAGCGGAAAAAAGCACAGCATATAAACCGTGTCAAGGCTCTAATCTCACATTGAACAGAACCTAGTACTTTCTGAACATCGACTCCTCAGGCTGCACGGACGGAACAGACGGAGTACAACACTGAGATGATGAAGCAGGACAGAATAAAGAGAGAACTAAACCTTCTAGTCTAGACAGAACAGACAACCTTCTGGAGAGAACAAACATTAAACAAAATTATGAATGAGAATGAGAACACAGCAAAGACTTGAACAGCAACACATACAGCAGCAACAGAAGCTAACTCTGTGTACTGAGGAGGCCCAATGAGACCAGAGACAAGAGCGCGGACAACACACGTCCACACGAGACAAGAACAACAGACCGACTGCGAGGTGAGACTCTCAGCTGTGTGCGTGTAGGTAGTAGTCAAAAGGTGCGGGGCGGCGAGGTCATATCGAAACTGGACGCAAGGTGCATTGACGTTTTTCAAATTGTGTTGATGGCGGTGGCGCATGTGCTTTTAGGTGTGTTATTAATTGGTTGTGAGTAATATATGAATATAGGTAGTGAGGCTCATCGTGACGACACTATATTGTCGCAAATATCACATTTTCAGGGATTTTTCTTTTACTATGGACTAACTGTAACATGGTGCATTTCACTTCAAAAGCAATACTTGCAAATAGATACAGTGACCTCGCAATCGATCACCAGTTGGCATTGCCATGTTTGCATTGCTGTATCAATATGTTCATAAGTCAGCCATTTTTATCGAGACATTGTAACAACTAACCTGGGAGCAAGAGTTGTTTTGGAGTTGACCAGATAGACCTACATGTAGGCGGGAAGGAAACGTAGGAATGTTGCCCTGATCTGATCTTACTTTCCAAAGCGATGCCATAGACCTGTCTACATTTAGTCGATTAAGTCGTGTCACCAATTGCAATTTGCATCCATAATTGACCATTCTAAACGTCAGAAAAGAAACAATGTACACAAGCCACCAAAAGCACGAAACCATACTTGCCCATTTCTATCTTTTTCGGCTAGGCCTCGCCCTAGAAATTTGGCATCTGCGATAACTAACAGCCATAGTAAATGTTCTGATTATTGCCAATCTTACCTCTTGCCAAATAAGGATCATCTAATTGGTACTCAAAATGATAGGAATGTCAACATATCACATTAAATGTCTTGACATTCAGTAGCAATTGATTGTTTTATACAAAACAAAATCAGCGACATGAAATCAAACTTAAACTTTGTTAAACTGTCCCCCACTGAAAATCAGTTATATAACTGAGTGGGTAGACTCTAAATACAATTTTTTTAAATTAAAATGTTACAGGAAAAACGAAAAATAAAACTTGGATAGCAATTGTTCATACACACCTTAATACAAAGAACACTTTATGAACAAAAAGTAATACAAGATGTGCCCAAAATCGGATAAAATTCCATTTTTAGGGCACTTTCTCTAAGAGAGGCCAACAAGACTTCCACTGCATGTGAGGTTACCTCAAATAGTCAAATGCTGGCAGCCATGTTTGACATGACTTCATATGCCAATATAAAGGGCATTTCTAAACATCTGGCAGTTGTATTCCACTTCAAATGAAACAACAGCAATACGTATATCAAGGGTGCTTACGAAAACCTTGATCGGGTTAACTACGTGCTGTGGTCGTTGTGTTGTTTGGATGAAAAGCTGAGTCCAGATGTGATCAAAGTTTCATAGAACCTTCAAAATTTCGGAAGGTGTTTCTGCAACATTGTTGGGTAATCAATCAAATAATCAAAGACACGTTTCTCATGAACATCGCACTTGTACTTGCATTTTCTTCACTTTTGACGAGTGAAAAGTCGCTATATAATTATTAGGCAATTTAAAATATTCAATATCACATGCTGAGAAATTTCGTAGAAATACTTTAAAATTTGAAGAAACGTGACACCTTCTTACGAGAATTTGTTGTGCCACAAAATATGCATTACTGTTCCCCGACCTCCCAAAATGAAATGATAAGAAGGTGCTGCAAAGTGCATTAGGTCAAGCATTGTTCAATTAATCAATGGAGCGGGTTTTGTTCGAAAATGCCCGATGATACACGCGACATTACTTGTCGTGAACAGATGAGCATTTACTTGCGATACGTAAAACATAATCAAGCTTGTGAATCATTTCTTAGTTTTGAACATGTGTCAGAACTTGATGCCACATCTCTTACCGAGACGATACGTTCGACTCTTGAGAGAATAGGTGTGGATGCAATTTGTGTAGCCCAATCTTATGCTTGGATATTACTTAACGTCTCATATTTATGCACTTTGGCTAATCGAGACGAAGGGAGGGACGTAAGGGATGACGCGGGGGACAAGGGGTAGATGCAGGCCTGTGCTGGTCAGAACCAGCCACAAGCATATGGGGAGGACAGGGGTTTCCCCACGTCGTGGTCGTCTCCGTCTGTGTCATCATCCGTCTGAGTTGTCATTGTCGTCGCCGTCGGGGAGGTAGTCAAAGGGCAGGGGAAAGTTCCTAGACATTCATGTTAATTCCATCGAAGGAACATTAAAGCTAGAAGCGGCAGCCAAAGTCGTGCCAGAAGCTCGTTCCATACGTACGCTAGAACAATCAATGGCAGGTACATCCAAGCAAATCAATGGTCAGCTTATGTGAAACGGTAGCAAAATATCCGAGCCTGAAACAGGAGCATTGCCACCGGTTACCTCTACTTCGTTTCTGGCAAATCTGAGGCCTCCCTCTAGTGATGAAGCTGATCTACAGCCACGGACCTTGCCGTAGGTGATTACCAATTACCATTTCAATACTCAATTTATCAATTCAAACATCTTCAATACTCAATACTAGTATACCATACTAGTAATATACATTCATATGAAATATACATTCTATTTGATTATATTCATTTTATACCATGTTTTAGCCTTAGGAACTATTCACTCCCTCTTCACGAAGAGGTGTATACTTGTACCATGTATTAGTCTTAAGTGAATGAAGATCTATTCTACTCTACTCTACTCAACGACATGTCATGTGGCAGTGGCAGGCCACCAACATCTCCACACAAACAAATACTCATGGCTTGAAACCTTGCAATACACGACGCATGTACTCTTGTCACCTTTTCTATTTATATATTTTATGTCTTACAGATCTGTGTGCAACAATTTTAATGTAGGCCAAGCAACAGTTATTAGAACTGTTAGGAGAGTGACCCAAGCAATATTTGACATTGGGTCAACCGAAATGCCTAGTGGTGCAAGAGCCACTGCGGTGATGGCAGGGTTCCATTCTAAGTGTGGCTTCCCCCATGTATTAGGAGCACTGGATGGAAATCACGTTCAAATACCAGCACCAATTGAATTGGATATTGCTTTACGTCTCATATTTATGCAACTTGGCCAAGGGGCAATGGGCAATCGTAAAGGTTTCCACTCGATTGTCCTTCAGGTCAATGGCATTTCAAAATAATGTTTGTTGCGTATTATGTAGGCCCTAGGCCTACACAAATTAAAGTAAAATCAACCTTGACATTACTTTTTATTGGTAAGCTAATGCTTTACTGTGTACATTTTCTTCAATTCAAAGTGTTTCTAGCATAATAAATATCCACACGGATTTGGATATTACTTAAAGTCTCATATTTATGCAACTTGGCTAATCGAGACGAAGGGAGGGACGTAAGGGAAGACGTGGGGGGACAAGGGGTGGACAGGCCTGTGCTGGTCAGAACCAGCCACAAGCATATGGGGAGGGCAGGGGTTCCCCCACGTCGTGGTCGTCTCCGCCTGTGTCATCATCCGTCCGTGTTGTCTTTGTCGTCGCCGTCGTGGAGGTAGTCAAAGGGAAGGGGTTGCCCGACGACGACCCAGAGCTCGCCATTAGTTTCAGGGAGTGAAACTCCCCTATTCACGGGCCAAACCGCGAGAAGGTGTCGAGTTGGAATTTGAAGGCCCATCCACACAGAGTCTCTATTCAAGTAAAAACAAAAGGAGGGAATGTAGTGTGTAGACAACAACACCCACTACCCGTTCCGAACGTTGACATTCACAAGACAGTGAGTCTAGCCTAGAAGAACGTTCTGTAAACGTTGTGTATCCTGTCTGTAACTGTCATGATGAAAGCGTGCAAATAAATGTGTATTTCATGATTCTACAATATATTTAATGGCTTGTGTCTTGTGTGGTGATACCTAACAAGCGTAGAACATGAGAACGGTACATAACAGCCCCCACTAATCAACCACTTAAAAAAGCATGTTGGTTGTTACTTGAAATACATTAGTGCTACCGAAAAGATAAAAAAAAAGAAAAACTAAAGAACACCAAAAAAAAAACAAGCAACGCCAGCGCCTCCACGTACTATCAATGACTGCTGGACGACTGTTTCGGAAACTAAGAAAAAACGACGAAATGAATTAATAGCAGGAAGTCTTGATGTTGATTTAAAACCTTATTCTAGTGTTGATGATGAAGGGTTCAGGAGACTAATGGCGTACGCTGTTCCTGGTTACAGTATCCCAAGCCAGACAACATTTTCCCACAGCTACTGTAACATTTCCAATTTTTAGGCCTACTTTAAATAATAAAATAACAAATTTATAAGAAAACATTTATTAAACTCTTCAAGGTTCAGTCAATCAATCAATCAATATCAAGGGCGACGGTCGTTCGCCCGCAGCCAAGCGCACGCGAATGCTAGAAGGCGATGATAACTCGGCCCTGTTTACAGCTACCCGAGTTGGGGGGTTTTCAGCTATCTGCACACGTCGTCCCAAAAGATTTACAATCTTGAAACTCGGTATATGACCTGATATGTGGTCCATGACATACCAAAAAAAAAAATCAGCCCGATCCGATAGCCCGTTCTGTGTTAAAAAAGTGCGTAAAAATCGACGAAAATCTTTTGGCTGGCTGGTTGGGGGGGGGGGGGGATTCTGCCAGAGAGAGGAATAAGAGCCTACAGAGAAAACGGTACATCTTAGAACTATGAAACTTGGATCACACTTAGATGTACCTCAGACTCACACACTTCCGCCGAGAGGCAAGCGATATTCCACGCCCAACACCCCCTAAATCATCCACTAAAATTAAAATTATTCATAGCTCTAACCCAAAATTGAATTTTTAATCAAATTTGTTATTAAAATTATGTTCTAATGTGTTTTAACCCAATCGGCCTATTAACATTATATAAACCACATTTTGTCAACCCCCATCCCTAATAATTTATATTATTTTTACCTTGATTTCAGGCATTCACCACGAAGGCACCTAATGAGTTATCATCATGAAATTGGACATGATGGTACATAATAACATGAAAAATAATCCGCCGAGAAGCAAGCGATATTCCACCCCTAACACCCCCTAAAATTGGAATTATTCATAGCTCTAATCTAAAATTGATGTTTTATTCAAATTAGTTATTAAAATTATGTTTTAATGTGTTTTAACCCAAAAACCAAAACCAAAGTTGAACATGAGGTGCCCCGTATCGTAAGAGAGGCGGTGGAGATGGAGAAGCGGAAACACAACATGAACACACGGGATGATGCCAAAAGACTTCCAGCCACATGGAAACATGTTTTGCAAGGCTGTAATGTTCAACCCAAAGCTCTCCCTATGGAAATGTCTGCAGTCCGTCCTCCTCCAAGAGCTGACAAGAGAAGGAAGACTCAACAAGAACCCCTTGAGCCATCTACTCGTACGCTGAGGTCATCTAAACAGTAATAGGGTAATGTTGATGGCTTCACATGGTTGTATAATTTGTCATGACCTATTTTTTCTAAGCTATTTAGTTTTTGTCTATGTATCTAGTTGCAGTGTTTTGTTATGAAGTAAGGTTTTGTTTGTTTTTTATATTGTTTTATGTTTAATTTCCTTGAAGATGGGCAGGGAGAACTACCCGAAACGTTGGAATAAATAAAATAGAACCACACGGACTACCCGAAAATACAATGTGTGCATATATATATATTCTATCATGAACCCTGATAAAATGCATTTAAAACTGAGATTTTATAAAGTGAGGAATACTTGTCAAATATTGCTAACTTTAAAATGTCATTAAAAATTGAAAAAATTATTGTAAAAAAAGGAATTTATGGTCATTTCTTATGCAAGGCTTATATTTTAAATTAAGTACCCTATTAAGTTAGGAATGTAGGGTGTATACTAATGAAAAATTGAAGTAATGTAGTTGGTAACAAGACATAACAGAAACATGAATATGTTTTGGTAGCATCCAAATACCCATGGAGCCACTGCAACCAAATTTTCAGTCTTGCTAGTTCACCCCACCACCAACAGATGGAGGCTACTGTCACAAGTCTATATAATTCCACTGCCTTCTGGTTTTCATACCTTTCTGGTCACAAGAGTAACAGCAGCAGAATATCTTCCTTTTTGATTTTCCGTGTTTGTGGGAAGGGGAAAGTCCCCGACGACAACCCAGAGCTCGCCATTAGTTTCAGGGAGAAAAACTCCCCTAATCACGGGCCAAACCACGAGAAGGTTGCGAGTTGGAATTTGATGGCTCTGCATAACAAAATGACGTAGACCTTAGCCTAGACAGGACTAGGGCCTAGCGCTCGATTGGCATTAACCTTAAATCAAAAAGAACTAGCATAGCGCTAAGATAGGCATAGGCCTATTTGTTTGCTTGTGGTGGGTCTAGCTTGGCTATAGTGTAGGCTAGTAGTAGGCCTAGGGCCTATCTATGGTCTAGGTAGTAACGTCTGGACATCTCTACTGTTAAAATGCATGAACGTACTGTTACACATCGCCCCACTCTAAACCACTACAAGAGACAACACGCGTTTCAACCGAATTGGATTGATTGGATATTGCTTTACGTCTCATATTTATGCAACTTGGCTAATCGAGACGAAGGGAGGGACGTAAGGGATGACGCGAGGGAACAAGGGGTGGACAAAGCCTGTGCTGGTCAGAACCAGCCACAAGCGTATGGGGAGTGCAGGGGTTCCCCCACGTCGTGGTCGTCTCCGTCTGTGTCATCATCCGTCCGTGTTGTCATTGTCGTCGCCGTCGGGGAAGTAGTCAAAGGGAAGGGGTTCCCCGACGACGACCCAGAGCTCGCCATTAGTTTCAGGGAGTGAAACTCCCCTATTCACGGGCCAAACCGCGAGAAGGTGTCGAGTTGGAATTTGAAGGCCGAAATTGACGACATTGGCTTCCTCCACTACCACTCCCACCTTAACCAAAACTACACAACCTCTGACCGAGCAAACTGGCATAATCTTGAAATAACGAACGGTTCCCAGAAGAAGAGAGCAGTAGAGCGAACAAAACAATCCAGTCTGAACGGAACAGACAACCTCATGAAGAAAACAAACCCAACACAAAAATGCAATGAGATTTCAGTCAACACAACAACAAACAACACATTTAGCATTAACAGAAGCAATCTTTATGTACAGTGGAGGCAAGACAAGAACATACTGGAGAGCGGAGTCAAAACACGTCTTATCTCACATTGAACAGAACCTAGCACTGTCTGAACATTACTTCCTCAGGCTGCACGAACGGAACAGACGGGGCAAAACACTGAGATGACGAGCGCTTCCCTGACAAGGAGTACAGAATAAAGAGAGAACTAAACCTTCCAGTCTGGACAGAACAGATAACTTCTGGAAGTGAACAAACTTTAAACAGAATGATGATGAGAACGAGGACACAGCAAAGACTTGAACAAACAACCATACAGCAGCAGCTAACTCCATGTACTGTTGAGGCCCAATGAGACCAGAGCGAGAAGCGCGGACAAAACACGTCCGCCTGGGACAAGAACAACAGACCGACTGCGAGGCGAGGCTCTCTGGCTCTGCTGTGTTCGTGCAGGCGGTAGTCAAAAGGTGCGGGGCGGTGAGGTCATATCGAAGCTGCACACAAAGTGCATTGACGTTTTTCAAATTGTGTTGATGACAGTGGCGCATGTGCTTAAGGCAAGCAGAAGAACGAAGTGGTAATCCAGGGCCCTCCAGCAGAGCTCCCGGAGAACTTCAAGTATCAGGGGTGTCCCACATGCCACATGGCAGCTTGAGGTTACCATTAGTCTCATTGCCAAGCTTTGATGGCAAATATGAGGAGTGGTTTCCATTTTCGGATTCTTTCACGGTGATGGTTCATGAAAACGCAGACGTCATGACCATTCAAAAATTCCATTACCTGTTATCATCATTGAACGGCCAAGCATTGCAGCTAATTCAAAACCTTCCTATCACTGCTGTCAATTACCAAGTAGCTTGGCAGTTACTGAAGGATAGGTATGAAAACAAAAAACTGATAGCAGCTACTTACACAAGGGGACTTTTGAACCTAAAGGCAGTTCAAAGGGAATCAGCTTCTGACTTAAGGCAGTTTGTGAATACTATTCGCAGTAATTTAAGTGCTCTCAAGGCCATGGAACTTGATCAACCACTAGGTGATATCCTTGTATCACAGCTGATTGTTGAGAGGCTTGACAAGAACTCACGAAGGGAGTGGGAAATAAAGGAATCTCGACAATCTTTCCCACCACTATCAGATCTTCTCACATTTCTTGAGTATAAGAGCCAAGCTCTAGAAAACATAAACGCTTCTAATAGCTGTAGCTCTCAGGACAGTCGACAAGGTGATTTTAAGCCCAAACAATACAAGGCTGCTCAACAATCTGGAAGTTTCATGTCAGTTAAGAACAAGAAATGTTGTTTTTGTCCCAATCATCATCCACTGTTTTTATGTGAAACATTCATAGCAGCAGAAACACAGCAGCGGAGAGAATGTGTACAGGACAACAAACTTTGTGTCAACTGCCTGCGAGCTGGGCATTCAGTTAAAAATTGCCCGATATCATTAAATTGCAAAATTTGTAATTGTAGACACCATACATTATTACATACAGAAAAGTCTATCAACAACCGTCAAGTAAGCCAATCTTGCCAACAAGTACAGCCAACTAATAGTAACGAGCGTGGCGAATCATCGGCCAATCATGTAAACAGGGATGCTCAAGGCTCCTGTCATGTTGCAAGACACAGAATGCAATCACAAGTTCTGTTGTCAACTGCAATAGTGCTAGTTCGAGACTCAATGGATCAACTACACAAATGCAGGGCATTGATTGACTGCGGTAGCCAATCTAACTTCGTTACAGAAGATTTAGTTCAAAGACTTAAGTTAAAGAAAAGTTATAATCGGATAATAATGCAAGGGGTGAGCAATGTTTCAGCAGAAGCCAAGTTCACAACATCCGTTCAATTTCACTCAACAGTGAGCAATTATAAGGCAAGCCTTACATGTTCTGTATTGTCGCATATAACTGGACAGATACCATCAGCATGCATCGACAGTCAACACTGGAATCTGCCAAGGGATATCCAACTGGCTGACCCAAACTTCCATGAACCAGGACGTATTGATATGCTTATTGGAGCTGAGTTGTGCTTTCACATTCTTCGAGGCGAAAAGCGTACAAGGCCCGGAGATTTCCCAGTACTACAAAACACAGAACTTGGTTGGATCTTATCAGGACGGTATCAAATACCGAATGAACTTGAACCAAATAAATCGGTGACCTCTTGTTTTGTTCGTCAAGAAGACAACCTGACACAACGATTGCAACGATTCTGGGAACTGGAGGAGATCAACTCATCCCCCAAAACTGAGGAAGAGCTTCAATGCGAATCGCATTTTCAACAAAATACCACACGGGACGAAAATGGCAGATTTGTGGTGAGACTTCCACAACGTTTACATAAACAACTGGGTGACTCCTGCCAGCAAGCAACAGTAAGGTTCCACCAATTGGAACATAAGCTAACGAAACACCCAGAACTTCGAGAACAATATGTGACATTCATGGATGAGTATGAGGAATTAGGTCATATGAAAGAAGTACAAACATCAACAGATGATAAAAACACACTTACGCCTACATACTATCTTCCTCATCATGCTGTTTTTAAACCATCCAGCTCAACAACCAAGACTAGAGTTGTATTCGATGGTTCTGTCAAAACTACAAATGGCAAATCACTAAACGATATTCTTATGGTTGGACCACAGTGGTTACAGCAACAGTCATCGGATTGGCCAGCAGATGTAACTATAACAGAAGATGACAACATCCCAGAAGAGAAGAAGACATCAGTCACTACACTTGCTACGCAAGACCATACTGTTGATATCTTGCATCAGTTTTCAAAGGTATCAAAACTCACCAGAGTTGTGGCTTACTGTCTTCGTTTCATCCACAACACAAAACAACCTTTAGGAAAACGATCAGGTTTTCTATGTACTGCAGAAGTACAAACAGCATTAACAACATGCATCAAATGGGTTCAAGCATCTACATACAGCCTAGAGATTCGAGACCTTCTGTCCAATAAACAAGTTTCATCTCAAAGTAGTCTCCGAGATTTACATGTTTTTCTCGATGATCAGCAGATTCTTCGGGTAGGAGGAAGATTGAGAAATTCTCAGCTAGCTTATGATAATAAGCATCAAATCGTCTTACCTCCAAAGCATCACTTCACAGGATTAATAATCATAGCCGAACATTTGAGACTGTCACATGCAGGTCCGCAACTCCTCATTGCTTCTCTCAGGCAACATTACTGGATTCCGAGAGCCAAGCAAACGGTCAAATCTATTATACATAAATGTTTGCCATGTTTCAAACTCAAGGTGACAAATACACAGCAGCTGATGGGCCAGCTTCCATCAGCACGAGTCCAGCCTTCTAGACCGTTCCTTAACACTGGTACAGACTTTGCTGGTCCATTTCATGTCAAGCAAGGATTATTAAGAAGCAAGACAACGATCAAATGCTACGTAGCTGTATTCGTTTGTCTAGCCACTAAGGCGATTCATCTCGAGCTAGTCACAGGACTAACATCTGATGCATTTATTGCCACACTTAGACGCTTCACTGCTAGACGAGGTAAATGCCTTCATTTGTTCTCAGACAATGGTACTAACTTTGTGGGAGCAAACAATGAATTGAAGGAACTTCGAGACTTGTTCCATTCTGAGCAGCATCAGAATAAGATGGCCAACTACGCCTCAGGTGAACAACTTCAATGGCACTTCATTCCTCCACGTGCACCACACTTCGGTGGCTTATGGGAGGCTAGTGTCAAGTCAATGAAATACCACTTGAAACGCGTTGCAGGAAACGCTGTACTTACCATGGAGGAATTCACTACCTTACTAACTCAGATTGAGGCGTGTCTTAATTCTCGTCCTATCACTTTCTTGTCAAATGATTCATCAGATCCCAGTTACTTAAGTCCAGGACACTTTCTCATTGGTGCTCCTCTGATGAGTTATCCCGAACCCTGTCTATCTGATCTTTCCGAGTCTAGATTATCCAGATGGCAGCGGGTTCAGAAACTGTACCAACAGCTATGGCAGAGATGGTCAACAGACTACCTCAACTCCTCCAACAGAGAGGAAAATGGATATCACCAGAATCCAATTTGCAGCCAGGCATGGTGGTTCTTATGAAAGAAGATCACCTACCACCTCTCCAGTGGAACCTTGGAGTTATCACAGAGACTTTCCAAGGTAAAGATGGTCACGTCCGCGTCGCTGCGATCCAGACATCCGGCGGAGTATTGAAGAGACCCATCACGAAACTAGTTCCCCTTCCCATCGAGTATTCACCTCAACCTAACTAAAATATGTTTCGATTGCATTCAATCAACAGGGGGGAGTATGTTGGGGATTGTGAGCACACATTACATCTTTCATTACTATGTTCTTTGTATCAACAAACGTCTCACTTCTTTGACTACTGTTTGTTTACTTTGAAGACATTCTTTTATTTTTCTAATTGTTACAATACCACCTTCATTTAAAACTAGTTGAGGGTTTCATTTTCTTATCAATAAAATGACTTTTTACCATAAAATGCATTTCTAAAGTGTTTTAACTATATCTACTTAAATTCAGCGATGTGGGCCAGTCCTGTGGAACAGTCTACACCAGCCAGAATGATGCAAAATAAATATTCTTTGCGAATGTAAAGTGGTCCTCCGCATCACCACTCATGGACCCAACAACTACATTGTAGCAAATTCCACATTTTCAGGGATTTTACTCTTATTATGGACCTACAGTAACACGGTGCATTCGTCACTCATATTAGGCGTGTTTCAAATAAATAGATATATAAATATCTATTTCCTAGGTGGGACTAAAGGCTTGGTGGGATTTCATTATCTTCCATCCAGAAAGGGAGTCGATACATTTTTTATACATACAAATTCGATACAAATTACATTAATTCATTTCGATATTTTTAAATTTCAGATATTTGCCCAATCACTCGTAAATATTGTTTTGACGTATGCCCAAATTACCGTTAATGAATTGCTACAAAGTACAAAAACCCTCTCGGAAAAGTTCCTGACGCGAAAATATGCAATAATGGAAGAAGAAGTTAAAAAAACTATGTCCAGGAATGCTCGAAGTAATGGAATACCATTTACTATGGACATATGGACTGATGAGAACCGACAGATCTCGTATGTTGTCAACACCGCTGATCAGAACGTGGAAGGCACATGAAAGACCTACTTTTGGCATGTAAACCGATACACGAAACAAAAACGGCACTAAACATTAGAAGCGCAGTTATTAAAATTATCGAACCATTTTTGGGTATAAACATAAACTCCGAAGACGATGAACTTCACGACCAAACCAATTATCTCAAGAGCAACAATGTCGCCATAATGACTGATAATGGGGCCAACGTCATTGCGGCGTCCAGGAACCAAGATATTGCTCAAATATCTTGTGCAGGGCATAATTTAATCTAGTTTGGGAGATGTTTAAGAAATGCCCAAACGAAGTACTTGTGTTGTGTGTGTTCAAATCTGTGTTCAATAGAATTTGATATTTTTAATATTTTAATTTACCGCGTAATAGACCGTGCACTTATATTACTTCGTGTAACATGGGTTTCTTAAGCAGGTAGGTGGGGCATCGGAGACTAAAAAGGTTGGTGAAGTATCCGAGAGCGCTCCGATGAGAACAACTCCGTTAATGTCATCATCATCATCAATCAACTTTAGCTGCATTTTGATTAACATCGAATTGGGTTATTTGAATAAGGTATCAACCAGCGGCAATTTGTTAATATACTAACTTGTCTAGCCTTAACTTTAAATGATAATATTACTGAAATCATGTATGTTGTATTCGTTTCAGTCATTCGCAGCTGTATATGCATTAATGACGAGTAGAACAAAAGAGGCATACGACACGCTATTGGCATACGTAAACAATTTAGCGCCGCATATGCACCCGCCTAGAACAATGACGGACTTTGAGCTGGCGCTTCGAAACTCACTACACAAGGCGTTCCCAGCAGCTGAAGTTAGTGGGTGATATTTTCATTACGGCCAGGTATGTATACTCACTATGCTATGCTACTAGGTCTACAGCAAAGTTGTGAGAAACAAATAAATAATTAATTACCGAGGCAGAGTAAATTCCCGAATTCAAAACTGCGATATACCCGATGTCGGTACCGATGCCATATACCCGAGACGAAGAGGAGTGTTGATGAGAGTGTGGCCAGAGCTGTGGTGAACATTTACCCGGCTCTGGGCAACAGGATTGGACAGACAATTGTTGGAAATGCCAATAACGTTTGTATGAGCCAACTTTACAATAAGGTGTTATTTGAGAACCGTGTCAAACAGAATCGTGCTGTCACACAGACATCTGGTCTGGATCAGTCTAATGGAATGATTAGCTGACAGTCTATGCTGTCCTGTTCGCATGCTGATTTTGCACATTTGTCTGCTACTTCGTTGTCTAAGATCCCGGAACGACCAGGGACACAACAAAAAACTACAGACTTTTGTTAAGAGGAAAGCTTTGTAAGTATAATCTGAATCTTGTGAATTATGGGATGGCTTGCATATAATTCTGACATTGCTTCCGGGGAACTCAAAGAGTCTGTGCAGATTAGAAACTTTCAATCATTACTCCTTTGAACATATAGTAGGCTTTCCAATAGTGCAAACAGTTCAGCATTATACATACTGAACATTAGGTGGAGGTGGAAAGTAAAGTTTCCTGCATCACATGTTTGGCAGACGCCCAGCAGATGGTTAAATACCCTAATTATATCGGGGCAAGTAAATGCCAGCAAGCTGCCAAAATGAAGGAGGTACCAACAGACCGTTGGAAAAAATACACAATAAAAGTATTGGAAGCAAACTGTAAGTATAGCAAAAGAAAGCATTGTTAGCATGTATTAGTCTAAATGAATAAAGCTCTACTCTACTCTATAAATACATCACTTAAATCTGTAGCGCAGCAAGTAATAAACTCCCACTTAGCCAAGATACCTATGAATTAACCTTTGATTTTCTCTTGCGGCTTAAGATCAAAAGTAAAAACACAGCTTGAAAATTTCTATGCCCATAAAAACAAACTCTTGTAAAAAAACATCTGAATAACGATCATAGTTAATATGAGTTTCTTTATAAGATGTGTATGCATTTTAGATGTAACTTGATAAACAATCCCCCCCCCCCCCACTAATCTAAGAATTTGAGTGTGCTGCAACTTACAAGGTTCAAGCTAAAGCCTAGCCCAGGCTTCTCAGAAGCCCTAGTAAAAAACCTAAGGATCTTTGTTACGTTGATCAAGTTCGAATGCAACAAATTTTCTCAACCAGTGCAGATTGACGAGGCCTAGGTAGGCCCAAGTTGCAGTCAAAGCAGTTCCTGTAGGCCTAGGCCCTAGTCTAGGCTCCGAGGCTAGACCTAGGGACAGCAACATAAGATTAAAGCGGCGTTCACGATCAACTTAGTGGCTAACTTATCCACTAACTTTGGCGCTAACTTACGGTTTGTCTTATGGAAAATAACTTGGCCGTTCACGACGAAAAACTTCTTACGTAACTTACGTAAAGTTATACGTAACACGGCCAAACGGCCAAAAGAGCAAACAGCGGAGCAAACTGCTGCGCCTACACTGGCAGACGTGGCCATAGGCCTAGAACAGAATGGGGCCACAGAGGTTGGCCTAGACCTATCAGTGACAAGTCATGTGAGTTTCTGATTATGGAATAAATTCTAACTATGCACGATTTAGCCCTGAAGACTACATCCTTCTGTAACGATGACTCCCAAGTCCTGACAAGATCTCCAATCAAAGAGTGATGGTTTTATTTATGGTACTAATTTTCATTTTTTATTCAATAGGTCACCAAAAAACAAAAACTGGTTTATCCAACACCGTTGCCAACATTAAGCAACAGCTTGGCTAAAGGGATTGAGAGAGATGGGCTCTTGAAGCACATGAATAGTTTTGTACGGGAGTGTGCGAACCATCTGACCAGCATTTCGGCCCGTCCAACTATACAAACCTCAGTTGGACGCGTGTTGGCGACACCTCGTGGAACAGACCCGAGACGACATTTCCATACCCCCACAAAAACCATTCATTATTGTACACTTATATCAACATCTTTGCATGTACAATTCACGTTCCAGCCCAAGTCTATCTTGGTATTTATTACTTTCAATTTAACATATTAATTATGATAAATAAGTTTAAGGCATTAAATTTTCATTTCATATTCATTTTATTATTCCTCAAAATTCATACAGATTATATCTGATTTTTCATTTTTTAAACAATGTTATTTTATTAGCCCTATTGCCCAGATATACGCTAAGCCTAGGTGGAGTAAGTGAAAAACAGGCGTAGAACGCATGAACTTCGGCTAAATCAAAGAGTTCGGAGCCACTTAGATGTCAGTTAGACGTCGCTGTCGTATAATCTGCTAAAGAGGTACCGACGTGTCGTCTCCTTCAAAAACCATTCTTATGACCTTCAGAATATTGCTCTACAAATTTCACCCTGAATTTTAATTTACATTTTTGTTAAATTTGAGATTTTAATTTATTAGATTGCATCATAACTCTAAGTTCAAGTGAATCGTCATATTAAAAGTAATATAACCTTACCACAGAAACGCAAGTCCTTATAAAAGTAAGGCTAAGCAGAATTCCACTGAGTTACTGTTTTCAGCCAGGATGTGTCGTAGTCACCGTTGTCTGCCAAACCCAATCGAAGAATATTCATACTAAATCTGCACACGACATATTCTTTTGGGTTATCAAGAATTGTTGCCCCATATAACCATCAAGTGACGTCTAAGAGTAATCTCCGAAGGTGACACCCTAAAAGGAAAAATTATTAGTAAGTTTGGCCTAGATGGTCGTGGAAGTTGACCACGAAATTAACAACTGCGAACGTTGCTAAATATATTGACACCAATGTTCCGAACCATTACAAGACTCTAAAGATCCCCAATTGACACTGGAAACACATTATACATTCCATAGTCATGGATTTACGTATTAATGATTGACTTAAACTGAGAGAACTTGCCCTTTAAAACTACCACGACCACCGTCCTTAACCGGATATGACAAAGCTTCAAACTTGAAAACATTATCTTTTTCCGTGAATGAAAAATATCAGTTTACGTAAATGAAAAATATCAGTATACGTGAATGAATGAAGAATGAAAGAATGAAAGAAGAAAAACTTCTTACACAATCATGGAGGAAGGGAGACATGCAGCAATGGCTAATGAGCAAAGGTACACAATGACGACATGGTAAAAAGTGAGTCAATGGAAGTAATTTACCGAGAAAAGCCAAAGTACGATAAGTATCTCATCGCTGAAATCGCAGCAAACAACTTATCTTTCAAGATGCTGGAGGTTCGACGTCTTGTGGAAGAGGGGATTGATCGACTGGGTCCTGAAGATTGGGGAAAGTGCGTCACACACGTAGTTGAAGTTGTGGAAGAGAGTTTTTGTGGGGACTCGGCTCAATGATCGATGCAACTGTTGACTGATTGGTTATCAACATCGGTAATGATTGGTCAGATTCCAGCGAAGACGAACAAAATGTTTCACCTGACGATTATGACGTCCTCGCCGTACCTCTCAACATGGTCAAACCTTCATGTAAAAATATTTAGAATAGTACTTACTACGTACTATGGACATTCGTGAGCATATGTAAATATTGCTTGATGTGCGAGTACCACGGACATTGGTGGGCATATGTAAAAATTGTTGTGCATCCACTAATGAAATAATAGCTCAAAATGTGTACCTACGGAAAATATAGGCCTAAGGAGAATGCATTGCCTAAAATAGCATAACCTACTTACTAGATAAAGCGCGTTTTGGAGAACCATTATTCTTTAAACATTTTAGATCAAATATAGCCATTTTAGATCAAATATAACCCTTCTTTAGATTTATTTAAGAGATTGAACCTCCTCAAAAAGCTTGCATTTATGGGCAAGAGGTCATTCATAAATAAAGCCACTCATTTTTGGGGGAGAGGTGATTTTTTAAAACTATTTATACACACAAGACCAACGAGACACACAAGGTGAACGATATTATTTTACAAACTGTACAAATACCAGTTCTTTCTAGTTTTGTAGTTTGAAATATATCCAGTAAACCGAATCTCAAAAGTAAATTTCGCAGTAGATGTGCACGCTACACTATAGTCAAAAACCGAAATGCCGCCGATAGTGCACGAGGTTATGTCCCACCTCAAAAAAATCACAATTAATTTTTCTCCTTTATTGGCCCTCTTTCATTCTGAAAACGTTTCAGCCATGTTCTTTCGTCTTCCAAATTATCGGCCGGAGGTGGCTACAACAGCCACAATTAAATAGATTAAAGAGGAAGAAACAGATCAAATTAGGGCCAAAGGAGGAAGGAACTTAAGGAGACGGTTGTACAGAATCACACGGGATATGTATAACATAATGTATCGACTGATAATCACAAACTTTTCCACATTTCTATAGCGGGGAATTCTCCTACATTGTGAGGTGATCGGTTCTTGAGGTACAGTATGGTCGACACCCGAGTAAAAGCCAATTTGTAATTTTCAGTAAAGTTAGTTAGTTGTTGGGGTTTTAGGGCACAAAACAGTAAAATATGTGTTAACCATGTATACATGTTTGCAATGGGGGGCACTGTTCGTTGATTTGGCTGCAATGACACGCAGCCGCATCTTTTATTTTTATTATATATTATTATATATTTATTTATATATTTATTTATATATATATATATATATTATATTATATTATAAATTAACTAATTTATTTTCATTTCCCAAGGACACCAATGCATGGTCAGAAGTCATCAAAAGTCTGGAGACACCACTCAACCCAGTTGTTGCTTTGATTGGTAATGCTTACTTATTTACATTTAAAATTATAAAACACATATTAAAGAGTTTTGTCCCTCTTAGCTTAAATGGTAGAAGCGTTTGCTCCGGGTACGTAGAGGTGATGTGTTCAATTCTCAATTTGAAAAAAAATTATAGTCTTATTATTGATGTGCTGCAATCTTGTCTTTATCCTCGCAGACGTGTACTACTCCTCCAATAAATGGCACATTTGTAAAGCATTCACACACCTTGCAATTTTACAGATTGTTTTAATAATTGCATGTTAGGAGGACTGGAATTTTATTTTAAGTGCTGTTTTTATTTTATTTTTTATTTATTTATTTAACGTCTATCCTATTCTGTTATAAAACTGATTTACAAAGGAGGACAACAATCACTGCATTGTATGCTATGTAATATCAGGTTCAATTAGAGATCCCCTTCTAATTTTCCCTCACACCTCACAAACTTAACCCTTTTAAGAATCAACCATGTTTTCTGTATAGTACTATAGTGTAAAATATGAACCCACCAAATTATCAGCAGAGTCCTGTTTAGCAGTTAATTGGTTCATACACATTATAATTTTCCTAAATGGTTGGTTTTTCTTGGGCCTTTGAAATAGCATCTTCATCTACACTTAATAATTAGTTAGTTATTAGGGTTTAAGGGCACACAACACTAAGGTTATCAGTGCCCGTATTCTCTTATATAATGGCATGTTATTTTTAAATCTTATTGTACAGCTGTGTTGATTTCAGGTATTTAAAAACATTGGTTATGTTCTCAGATTCATCAGAATTGTACACCTTTGTTTTTTAGTTTAAAATCATTCCTCTCGTCCATGTGTTAAGGACATTCTACTAAAATGTGCCTAACAGTTAAAATCTCACCACACTGCTCACAGGGTGGTGGGTCTTCACCTTTTAAAAGGTATCCTTAAGTGAGATGTGTGTGTCCAATACGTAGACGGGTCAGAACAACCTCTTCGCGTCGAGAAGAGCGCCTTGAAGAGATCCAAGGTGTTACATCGCCTTTTATTTCGCGAAGCTTATTATTTTGCATGATATGCCATTCTTCGCACCACTTTTCTTTAAGTTTAAGTTTAAATAATGCTTTAAGATCAGGCGTTACGACTAATTGGCAATCAATTTGTTCTTTGTTGCAAGCTTCTTTGGCACTTTGGTCGGCGAGATCATTTCCTAAAATACCAGAATGGCCATGGCACCCAACAAAAAACTATTGATTTTTGTTTTGCACCAAGTTTGGACAGTATAAGGTGTATTTTACTAACTAATGGGTGTGTAGTGTAAATTTGGCAAATAGCCTCTAGGGAACTTAAAGAATCCGTGCACACTAAGAATTTGGAGTCCTTGTTATCAAGGGCAAACAGGAGGCTTTGTAGAATTGCAAACAGTTCTGCATTGTAGACGCTGTATATGGAGTGGAGTTTAAAACTGAAGTTGTTGCTCTCCGTTGTAAAGGCAGAGCCAACTGTATTGTTAGTTTTGGAACCGTCTGTAAAAATATTTTTGAAATCTTTGTAGTTGTATCGGATTTCGTTGAAAAGTGCTTGATATTGTGTGTTTGATGTGGTTGCCTTTTTATATTTTGTCAGCTGTGTTATGCAACATGGTTTATTAAGTGTCCAAGGTGGGATTGCCCCATTTGATTTGTAGAAAACAAGGGGAAGTGTTATGTTTAAGGCTTGCAGTAATTCCAGGGAGCGGATGCCCACTGGTCTTGAGGCCTTCATGTGAACTTCATACCGAATTTGAAATGGAGGGTCAAAAACTGCTTTATAGGCTGGGTTTGTAGGGGAACCTTTTAATGAGGCAATATAATTAAGCATTAGGAACTTTCTTCTAGAGGACAAAGATGGTTCTGCAGACTCACATAGAAGACTGGGAATAGGGCTCGTACGAAAAGCTCCTGTGGATAGTCTTATACCGGTGTGGTGAACTGTATCCAAAGTCTTAATATAAGAAGGCCTAGCCGAATCATAAATAAAACTGGCAAAATCTAACTTGGAGCGGATGAGGGAGCGATATAGATGTAACAAGGTAGTACGATCAGCTCCCCAATTAGTATTGCTTAGCACTCGTAGAATATTTAAAGCTTTTAAACACTTGGTTCGTAGCTGCTGGATATGGGGCTTCCACGATAACTTTTTATCAAATAACATTCCCAAAAATCGTGCAATTTCGGCAAATGGTAAGGCATGGCTTCCCATGTGCAGGTCGGGATTAAGGAATAATCCACGCCGAAGGCTAAATAGCACACATGTGGTTTTAGTGATTGAGAATTTATATCCAGTTTCAGCTGACCATCTCTCAAGGCGCTTTATGTTTAGTTGTAGTTGACGTTCAATCGAACTCAAATACGAAGCTCGGAAGTAAATGGAAAAATCATCTACAAAAAGTGATGATTCGACTGACTTTTTTATATGTGAGGTAATACTGTTGATAGATATAGCAAAACAAACGACACTTAAAACTGATCCTTGTGGAACTCCGTTCTCTTGATAAAAAGGTCTAGATAAAATATATAATATATAATATATCACTGCATTGTATGCTATGTAATATCAGGTTAAATTAGAGATCCCCTTCTAATTTTCCCTCACACCTCACAAACTTAACCCTTTTAAGAATCAACCATGTTTTCTGTATAGTACCATAGTGTAAAATATGAACCCACCAAATTATCAGCAGAGTCCTGTTTAGCAGTTAATTGGTTCATACACATTATAATTTTCCTAAATGGTTGGTTTTTCTTGGGCCTTTGAAATAGCATCTTCATCTACACTTAATAATTAAAGTTAACAGTACATAATTTGAAATCATTTAATTTATAATCAAATTTTTCCACACAATTCACTTTTTTCCACCGGGTATAAAATGTGTAGTTTATCAGTCAACTTATTTTTTAAAAATTAAGTTTTAATAATCCAAGTTTGATGATCTGATGGTCAACACACACAGGCGTATAGGAAGGGGAGCCACTTCAAAATGTAGAAAACAAGTCACGCCGTTGAGTCCCACGGTGACAACTACCGAATAACTTATTTTCAGACCACCTAGTATTGTAAAATAACAGTCCAGTTAACGCAATTAAACACTCGTTTATACTTCGCGCCGTTGCGGCAAGAATTCACGAGGGCTTCCGGAGGTAGCCGAAATATTACAATACACGTGGCGTGGTCTTTGGCGCCATTAACACGGGACGCCACAACCACAAGCTTTGGGTTTATAACCACAAGTGGTTTAATCAACGTAGGCCTATTATGCCAGCCTTTTAGTTACGATTTTCAACTTCTTTTATTAGGCCAGAAGGTTCTGTGCCTGGGCATACGTTAACGTATTATGTGTATCATATTACAATGTCTGGTGACGGTGAGGCTAGGAGAATTTGTAACCAGCATATTGCTAACATAAGCCAAAATGATCCAGAGCGCAGCGTGTACTATTGCTGATCATCGTTTATGTCACGTAATTTTAGTTAGTAGCACTACTAGTATTTTACATTCAAAACGACTGATTGTGTTTTATTGACTAACTCAAACTGTGACTCGCGTGTGAATACTTACAAAGCTGTGCTTACATAAATAGTGATTGAAAATGGTTTACACGTGTTGTGTGTATCAATGCAACAATAGACACATCAAATTAGAAGCCGAAGGGAAAAAAAGTATCATTTCATAGATTTCCTAATCCAAATAAATCCCCTTATCATTTATAAACAATGGTTTCACAAGGTGAATCGCGAAAACTACAAACTACAAACCAAAACCAATACTTTGTAAGACTGCAATCCCTTCAAAAATATGGGGGGGGGGGGTGAGAAAGATTCCCCTGTTATCAAGCGTCCGAAATCTCAATACCTACAGAAGTAGAACATTCCATACATAACACAAATGGAAAAATTTTGGGTATTGGTTTGTCATGTCAATATCTTAATGTGTGACGTGCGCACAAGTCTATGGACTCGCCGATTCCCTGTCGGAGCAATAATATTGTTAGAAAACCCCATTTTAAATGGTAAAACAAGATTTCATCCTAGTATGGTAGCTTTACTGAAGCCTGGCAGTGTTTTCCCTGGTATGGACCTCTGCCTGGTGATCTGGTCGGCTCGTCACAGGCTCTCAAAACATGAGCCCTGAACCGCCTGGTGGGACAGAGCATTGTAGTCAGTTTCTGGTGGGTTTAAAACCTTTAGGTCCTAGTTAGGGCTAAGCTAGCGTGGTCGAGCCCAACCCACGCTTGCTGGTCCCAGTCCAGCTGCTTCCCGCTGCTGGTCAACCCCTGTGGTGGGAGTCATCACTGTTTAAACAGGAATATTCATCTTATCTGTTCCTATGAATACAGGGAATCTTAATCATTCATACATTCATTCATCATTCATCTTTACATTTTTTCTCTTCATTGACTGGAAAAAATGTCAACGTTTACTGAATCAATGGATATGTTGAGGCGTCATTTTTTACTAAATTACAGTATTCTTGATGTAGCAAACATCAATATTGTGGACTCTTGCATGTATTTATTGCCAATACTAATGCAATCATAATACAAATTTGTATGCAACAGTATACGGGCGGTAGCAGTAACCCCCACATCTCGAGTTGAGCGTTTCGCCTCTAGAGCGCATACCTGCAACTTTTCGTGGCGAATAGCAGAAGGTTCTGCACGTACGAATATCTAGTCGACTGCATTACCAGAGTATAGCGCGCATTGATACATTGATGAAAACCATCCAAGTTCGTTTTGTAAACACACCGATCGTCAACCGTTCCGTCATAGATGCTAAGCGATCGAAGCTGACTGTTGATGATGTAAACAAAACTCTTTTTGAGAGTGACTGCAGCGATACCCCGGAGCAGGACCGACACACCTTAAGTAGCCCTACCACCTGGCTTCTACCCCTGTGACAGCGCTCGCTGTAAAACATGCCAACTCAACGTACCCACCGAGTCGTTTACAGCGAGAGCCACGGACAGAACCTACGCCATCCAGGGACACAACTCGTGCCAAACCAACAACACCATTTATCAGTTGAGGTGCAGTAGATGCCCACCTGAATACATAGGCCTTACTACCAATGCCCTCAACACACGAATGAATGGCCATAGACATGACACCAAGGCAGGCAACATCGAAAAACCAGTGGCCCTACATGCTGTATCTCACAACCTGCCTTTCAACAAATTCTACCAGGCCAGTGTTGTGAGAGCCCTACCTGCCCACTGCAACAAACATGAATTGAGGAAGAACCTGGCTCACTACTCGAGGTTTCCCCCTAACCTCAACATCCGTTAGGGTGTACTACACTGCTCCCCCCCCCCTCCTAGTTCTCCACCACCCCACCCCCACTGGCGTGTCTTGTAAATAACGGTATATAAGCTGTACAGACCTATAGTCCGGGGTCTATACGCAAATTTGAGGCCGAACCTAGGACAAATAGCAACAGAAGAGTATTTGGTATCATTGGATTCAGGAAAAAATCTAAATAGCCTTAAAGAAACAACTAAAATCCCCATAAGGTGGGTGGGTCTAATCATCCCCTAAATGAAAATGTATTTTTGAAACCTATTATCCATGGTATGTAATCAAAGGATTTTTAAGGGTCTTTCGAATTAAAAATATTTCAATTGTGCGTGTGTGTGTTTATTTTGTGGCCAGCAGAGGTCAATGAAGGTCAAATTTTGGATTTTTTCAATATTATTTGGTAAACGTTTTCCTCTTGGCACAATAATGTTTGGTGATTGTCTCATTGTTGTAAATAATTAGTAAATAGACCACAATTGATAAGGTTTATGTCAATCATGGCAGAAAAAGGTTATTATTACCATCTGTAGGGCCATGAACCTACGAGTATGAAGTCAAAAATCATTTTACTTACGTTTAGGCGCAGTGAAATCTTGTTACATAATAATATAATTCGCAGATAGAGGTTTCTCACGTACTACGCATCGAGACTATATTTTGGTACGTACCTGGATCAAACCACACTTTAAAATTCTTACTGAAAATTTTATTCATGATTTCCTTAGATAAGTTATTTCCACCAAATTTCCACCCCATAAGTAGTAGACATTGAGGTTGTCTACGGTAAGATACATACTTCCAAATGGGGAATTTAGAATCATGGGCATGAAGAATGTGGATAGAAAAAAGAACATGTTCATAACAGTAGAAGATATATTTCTACTATTGATTTGGCAGACATAATTGCTTGGTTACCTAGCCCTGTAGTTACAGGTACAGGAAATCGTATTGCATTTAAATTTTCAATGGATATTGATGTAAAAGAAACTTAACCATTGTCAATAGCCCCCCTGGGGCCGGAATCCTGTACATTTCTTAACTTAACCCCAGGGTTACGTTTTAGCCAATCAGTGGTCAGCAATTGAAAAATAAATTAGAGGCGCTCGATGGAAGACATTGTTGAAAGAAACAACTAAACTGAGAGTACTCTAGGAAAGTACCGGTAAACGTTGTATTATTAGTATATTAGTATAAGTAGTTTTAGGGCGCTTTAACAACTAAGATTATTCGCACCTCCCAAGATAAAACAATTTTTATAAGTGTGAGTTACCGCCATGTATACTTCTTTCTAGGGGGAGGAACGTAAGGGAAGACGCGTGGGGACAAGGGGTGGGCAGGCCTGTGCTGGTCAGAACCAGCCACAAGCATATGGGGAGGGCAGGGGTTCCCCCACGTCGTGGTCGTCTTCGTCTGTGTCATCTGTGCGTGTTGTCATTGTCGTCGCCGTCGGGGACCCAGAGATCGCTATTAGTTTCAGGGAGTGAAAATCCCCTACTCACGGGCCAAACCACGAAAAGGTTGCGAGTATGACTTTGATGGCCCGGTAAAAGTTGTCTGGACCAGGATGATGTCGAGGAACCTAAATGGAAATCAAACCAAGAGGACCACCAGAACTCTATACCGGTAAACGTTGACCAGGTAGCTGTTAAAATACCAAATAGAAAATTGGACCATCAAGATCACCAGGATCATAGTTACAGTGCCAGAATACTCAATAGTTTAGTTTAGTAGTCTCAAGAGTTTAGTTAGGTTCTATCAGTCTCAAGAGTTTAGTTAGGTTCTATCCTTGAACACTTGTTATTTATACAAAGACTTCACAAACAGGGTATTGACATTTACTTTGCTCATGCCAATTCAGCCATTTTGGATTAACACTCTTGTTTTATCTATCTAACTTCATATTAACTCAAGTAGGCCCTAGTTATAAAACCCACCAAGAGATGGAGTCAGATGCCAATATTTTTACTACTTTACATCTTGCTATAAGCAAACCAGTTATAATGCTCAAAATGCTAGCGGCCCACATTTGACCAATTGGCAAATAGGCATATCTGTCCCTGCATTTTTTTTTAAATATGCCTATGTGATATGCATACATATTGTTATGTAGGCCTAGATACTATTATAAAAACGTTATTCTGTGTTCACATTTCCCGACTAAAAAGCTTATGAGTAGGCCTAGGCCTACGGTACCAAAAATACAAGCGGTTAGACTTAATATGTGACCTGTTTGTCAACAGATACCTGCAGAAAATGTCACTGACTCGACAACCGTTGACTGGTCCAAGTATTCTGTAAAAATGCTACGAATGGCTCCACACTCATCTCTCATTGGGTAAAAATCTTCAGACCAACTTATTCCACCGATTCCAACCATCCAAACAGAGAAATGTTTAGCCCCTGCCCCCCCCCCCCTAAGCCTCTCACATCCCGTGTGAACAATGAGTTTACCCCAGTACGTTTGGAGAGCCCAAGAAACCAAATCAGCCCATAGAAGGCCATCATTCAATGCTTTTCCGCCGGATATAACCAAACGATTTGATGAAAAGAAGGACCTTGTATAACAACTCGAAGTATTAAAAAAAGATAGGCCCTACATGGTTTAGGCCCTAGGCTAGGCCTTACGACCAAAGTTATCGTTAGGAGGGGTGTATTAAATTTCTAGTCTTTCGATCTAAATTTGAGGTCCATATGCCCCTCTAGCTCTAGCCAAAGCCGTTTGGTGTAAAGAGAACTGATCTTAATTACTACTTTATTTTCATTTGCAGCTACTACAACAACACTTAAAAATCATTTGAGTAGTAAGCATGCAGATGTATTCCTGAAATTCAAGTCTGAGGTTAATAAAAGGAATGATGAGCTTGAAAAATCAAAAAGCTTGAAACAGGCCACCTTAGGAGATATCCAAAGTTTCTTTAAACTAAAGACTCTGTCAAAGGGAAAAACAGAAGAAATCACAAATAGCATTGCAAAGATGATTGTAACCGACCTGCGGCCGTATTCATGTGTAGAAGATCAGGGATTTGTGAGACTGATTAAACTGTTAGAACAAAATTACACGATTCCTACAAGGAATACATTTTTAAACAAGTGCTATATTCTACTATATAACTATATTCTAAAGTAAAGAATGATATTTCTAATATCTTACAATCGGATATTAACAAGGAGTTTGGCGAAAGAGTAGGAAGCATCTCAATAACTACTGATGGCTGGAAGTCTAGAAGTGGTGACAACTATTTGTCATTGACTATCCATTATTTAAATGAATCATTTGACTATCGTCAATTCAGTTTGAGTATTTCTCAAATTGATGAGAAGCACTCGGGCGAATTTTTTTACGGAAACACATCGAACGCATGATGGATGAGTGGAAGATCCCACACAGAAATTCAACGGAAGGTCTAGGCCTAGATAACATTAGTGATTCATTTAGGCTAACTTGTGTAGGCTACCTATATAGGCCTATTAAACTTTCCTTGAAATTAAATTTTGCTCATTTTCATTACTTAGGCCTATCATTTCATTACAGATACCTTTCGAATACTCTAAACATAACAGCTGCGATTAATAATCGTACACCTGGTCAAGATGATTCGTGGACACATATGAGGTGCTTTGGACATTCATTGCAGTTGGCAATCAACAATGCCAAATCCAACACTCAAAGTGTTAAGGATTTGCTAAAAATGGTAGGCATATGTCATATGACTTGACTTACTTGTTTAAAATCATTCACAGTGTGGTCGATATCAACATCATCAGTGAACTTGGTTTCCGCGTACCCAACAAAAATACTCGCAATCGTGACCTTTTCAAAATACCTAAGTGTAGAATAGATTTGTATAAATACTCGTGCTTGATCAGGCTTCAGAGTACATACAACTCAATAGTGAGGAAAAACGAAGACATTGACATTGACCACTTAGAATTAAACTGTTTTAAAACTACAATTAACAATATATTTAAGACAGGCTTAATTTGCAATCAAGTAAATGGTTAACAACTCCATAACCCATGTTTAGACACACGCGCACACACACATACGCATACTCACATTCACATTCACACCGAAACACACACACACTAACATTTCCAATCGCACTGCACCCATACACTCACATCATACACCCACATTCACACGTCACAAACATAACCATATGTCAAGCAGTAAGTTTACAGGGCCTTCCTTATTGTGTGAACTGTATTCTATTATTCTGTACTACTTTTTTTTTTTTTTATATATATATATATATATATTCCATAATTGTAATTTAGACTTAAGCTGGAATAGGTGATGGAGAAGAAGCCGATGGAATTGGAATAGGTGATGGAGAAGATGGCAATGGAGTTGGAATAGGTGATGGAGAAGATGGCGATGGAGATGGAGATGAAGGCGAAGACGAAGACGAAAATGAAGATGAAGATGAAAATGAAGATGAGGAAAGGGAAGAAAATGTGCAGTGGGATGACATGGAAAATTTGAATGCTCCGTTAAACGAAACGGGACTAGCGAGAGGTGAGGTTGTACTACTAATTCTAACTTTTGTACTACGCCATGCGTTGACTGGCAAGGCGATGGTGAACCTAATCGTCCTTATCAATACAATAGTGGGCCAACAAATTCTAAAACCATCAAAACACGTTACTAATAACATGTTTTGGCGGAGCATGAACAAAGCAACGTTTCATTTTTTCTGCGAGTCATGCAACACATTCCTAAAGTCATTTAAAGGCATGCTCGGTCAAATACCGACGAATGAGAAAATAGTTAACTGTGGTAAATGCTTGCAGGAAAGAACATTATCATTTTTAAATGGTAACTATTTTGTAATCCTCTATGTGGCTCATCAAATTAGATTCTTCTTAGAACGAGCCACGATAAGAGACCAAATTAAAGTTCCTTTAACGAGTGCTGCGGGTATAATGAAAGACGTGTACGATTCTAAATTATACAAAGGGATGAAGAATTTGGGAGGCTTTCTCCATCAAGAGCAAGGGCTCAACTTTACATATAATTTCAATACGGACGGAGCTGCGATATTTAAATCTTCACGTAATACGATGTGGCCAATACAACTGATAATAAATGAGCTCCCTCCCAAGACACGGTTCAACAATCCTCTCTTGTGTGGACTTTGGTTTGGCAAAGTTGAACCCGTCATGAAAATGTTCTTGGAGAAGTTTGTTTCACAGGCAAGGCAGATTTATTTCACAGGCGTAAGTTGGCAAATGGGACTAAACAAAGTTACATCAAAATTCGCGTGCATTTGTTGTGCTGTGGATTCAGTGGCTCGTCCGCTACTTCAAAACAGCACGCAATTCAATGGGTACTTCGGGTGTAGTTTTTGTTACCACCCAGGTAAAAGTGTAAATAGAGTTGTTAAATACCCGATCGATGTGCCCGACTACGCCAACCGTACTGACGAAGAAATACGTAGCAATATGCGCGAGGCTCAAGACTCGAAAGCCAAAGTCAATGGCGTCAAAGGAGAGACTCCATTAATGTGGATGCCAGGCTTCAACTTAGTGTGGGGGTTTTCACCAGACTATATGCTAGTGTATTGCAGGGCGTAATAAGGCAACTTATGGATATATGGACGAAAACCCCCCAAATGCCCTATTACTTAGCTTCGCCAAGAGTTAAGAAAATAATTGACGATAGGCTAAATAAAATATGTCCACCCAATCAAGTACATCGCACTCCACGTGGGTTAAAGGAAAGGGCGAACTGGAAGGCAACAGAATGGCGGATGTTTCTTTGCCATTATTGCCTTCCAATACTCACCCGAGTACTTCCCATTAGTACCTGCAACACTTGGCACTGTTAGTTGAAAGTGTCTCTCTGTTGACGCCGACTGTACTAACCGACGCATCAATATCAAAGGCAGAGGAACTCCTGTACAGATTCGTTGGGGAAATGCAGATCATTTATGGAGACGAGTGCATGAGTTTCAACGTACACTTAATGACACACCTCGCTCAGTCTTTACGAATGAGTGGTCCCCTCTGGGCCACGTCTGCTTTCCCCTTCGAAGCGGGTATACACTCGTTTCAAAAACTTGTCCAGGGACCAAAAGGCGTTGTCAAGCAAGTTTGCAGAAAGGTTATAATACGCAGCGGCTTGCAATCATTGCAATCTGTCTTGACTTTGAGACCGAAAGTAGAATCATTCTTAAGGTGCCTACAGGGAACGAAGTCACTTTCAGATACCGGTATTTCGACGTTTGGTACCGGGAAAGGGTGCGAAGATTTTGATACGGGTCAATTTATGGCCATAGTTGATGGCACAACCTTTCACGAATTTTCACGCATCGAAGTCCGAGGCTCCTATTTTCATTCTGAGGCTTACAAGAGACCGAACAAAACCAACAATTCATATGTAGTAACTAATGACGGAAGATTTGGAAAGATCACAAAAATTGTTCAGGCAAGGCAAAATGCAGATGTGCAGTATTTCGTCCTTCTAAAAATGTTTAATGTAACACCCCTCTGTGTCGGTAATGTACAACTATCAACGATATATAATTGTAACGAGACACAGGAACTCAACATGAAACCAGTACACCACATTAAAAGCTCTATTTTTATGCCAATTACCACAGTAAATGCATACATCAGTACGTTTCCTAATGACGTTGAAGTAAAGTAAGCTACGAATGAATGTGCCTACGAACAGTCTCATAGTAGTTATTCTCCTTGCCTCTGCCTTATTCACTTGTAACTGCGCCACTTACTGAGTCTCATCGTTGTATATTCTCCTTGCCTCTGCCTTATTCACTTGTAACTGCGCCACTTACTGTGTCTCATCGTTGTATATTCTCCTTGCCTCTGCCTTATTCACTTGTAACTGCGCCACTTACTGTGTCTCATCGTTGTATATTCTCCTTGCCTCTGCCTTATTCACTTGTATCTGCGCCACTTACTGTGTCTCATCGTTGTATATTCTCCTTGATTCTGCCTTATATTCTCCTTACCTCTGCCTGTCGTCGTCGGGGAACTTTCCCCTTCCCTTCTACTACCTCCCCGACGGCGACGACAAAGACAACACGGACGGATGATGACACAGACGGAGACGACCACGACGTGGGGAAACCCCTGCCCGCCCCATACGCTTGTGGCTGGTTCTGACCAGCACCGGCCTGTCCACCCCTTGTCCCCCCGCGTCATCCCAAACGTCCCTCCCTTCGTCTCGATTAGCCAAGTTGCATAAATATGAGACGTAAAGCAATATCCAATCAATCATCAATCAACATCTCTAGCAGAACACTATTCGCGTTTAGAAGAAAAGTGGCTGACATCTGGTGGTCAAGTGGAGAACTGCTCCAAGGCAGATACCATAGGCAGATACCCATGCGATTCTGAATTGTAGTAAATAATAATAATGTATACATATATATATTAAATAATTATTTCTGAATGGGGCTTTTCTCCGCAAATAATAACAAGGAGGACGATCCCGAGGATGACGATCCAGAGGATAACGAAGCATGTAAATCAAAAGCATGTACAATCAGTGCACCAGCAGTGTACAGACCAACTTTGGGAACACAGTTTGGTTCAGTATTAACTCTGGCCTGAGGCAAGGTAGCGTGTTATCCCCGTTATTATTTGCAATTGTCATGGATGCGATAATTAGAAGAGTAGAGCCAATCGTGGAGGGACCAGATACAAGAACAATGATGTATGCTGATGACATTATAATATGAGCAGAGACAATTGAAGAACTGCAATGGAAAATTGATAAATGGAAAGAAGCTATCGAGGAGTTTGGATTGAACATTGGTATTGACAAGAGTAAAACTTTATTTGTTGCCGCCATTTTCTTAAAAATGCATTTCCCCAACCAAAACCCCTAGTATGATAGTAGGTGTTTTGTTGGGAGAATTTTGGGGGAAATAAATTCCACACAAGTCGATAAATCTCCGATAATGGATCCTTTTATGTAGTGCAGCGGAGCTATTGTCTGTGATTGGTGGAATCCACAGTTTACATCATGACGTGAGGGAGAATTGAGAAACCACCAAAATCTGAATCTCCCCTTCTGTGGATCCGGGCCCTGTGGGACATTTTCCGCCTGTTTCCCGACTGCACATATACAACAGAATGGCTCCCGACAGCCCTCAACCTCGCCGACAGACCTTCGAGAAGGGCCTGGGACAATATCTACGAACATATGGACGACGATAATGAAGACCTCATACCCGTGTAACCTGTATTGTTGACGAAATGTTTAGTCTTCAATGCATAAATGTACCATGTAATTAACCATTTTTAAATAAATGAAAAGAAGCCAAGGGCTCCAGGTTCTCTGCCTAGCCGGTGTCTTCCAGACTGTACTACCCGTCCACCACGTCTCGGTATATAACCGGGCGCGAGGGGCGGAATAGTCAGTCGAACGAATTCATTGGTGAGGTAGAGAACCACAACATATATTTACTAAACTGCAGCTTATTGTTTGAATCTTCATCTAAGTAATTTGATTTATTTTGTTGTCCTCCTTTGTAAATTAGTTTTTTTAACTGAATATGATAGACGTTAAATAAATAAATAAATAAATAAAATTGAACTTAAATAGGTAGAAAAATTAGGAATCACCTTTGGTTGTAAATTAAGGATTCGGACAACTCAAATCCATCACAGTTTTAAAGGCACAATTTTGTTTAGCTGAACTACCTAACAACAATCTACGACCTGTAATTGCAGAACCCCAACCACACATCCCCACCACTCCCACCAACATCACCACCTGCACTAAGTCCTCACTACAATTGAAATCCGAGCACAGAAACTGGGCACAATCGTTGTTTCAAGACCCTCATCCCACACTGAATAGAACCTAGCACTTTCCGCACATAAATTTTACAGTCTGTACAGACGGAGCACAACACTGAGATAACGAACGTTTCCCTGACAAGCAGGGCAGAATACAGTGCGAACAAACCTTCCAGTGTGGACAGAACAGACAATCTTCTGACGTTAACAAATATCAAATAAAATGATGTGAGGAGATAAATGGGCAACACTTGTTCCAACAACACATTCTATAGCAATAGAAGCTAGCTCCTGTGCTGTGGAGACCCAACAAGAATATTAGTATTAGTTTTAGTTTTGGTAGTTTTAGGGCGCTTTAACAGCTAAGATTATTCGCGCACCATGTATACTTCTTTCCAAGGGGAGGAACGTGACAAAACATATCCGACTGAAAAAAGAACAATAGACCGACTGTGAGGCGAGTTTGCCGCTGTGTTGAGCGAAAATAATAAAAAAAAACGAATTTCGGCGGTGTCACCCGACCCCACGTTATCAGCCATAGTCTCCGTTCCACTAGAAATTCCAAAAACGAAATCCGGCTTAATTTCACCCGAACCCGCGTTAGCAGCTTTTGACGTCGATACAGTCTCCGGTCAAAAACAAATGACACAAAGAAAATCCTGCCAAATATCACCTCCTGACCCCTTTCAACGAGATAGAGACGTCGACATAGCATCCAGTCCCAAAGAAATTCAACAAAGGAAATCCGCCCAAAAGTCACCCAGACCTACAGCAGTAGCTACTTCATCTAATGACCCAAACTTCTCGGCGGGGTCTCACCCCGAAAACGGTCAAGGTCACTCCCCCAACGATCTGCCGTCCATCCGCCACAAACCTGTTCATAAGAGAATGATGTCGCCCTCTGCCGACCACGGGACGAACTCCGACGACTCTTCGACTAAGGCCTCCTCTCCAAGTTCGTCCCACGACGAATCCGACTCCGACTCCGTTTCGACAGGTGACCGTTCTTCCGAAGAAGAAGTCCTACGGCGAACGTCGCCTCCGCCCGAGTCGCCACCAGTAGACTTCGTTAACGCAAGTAACGACGAAGTCCTTAAACATTTCGATCCCTATATCGTACTTGAGCCCAGCATATTATTTCCCGTTTTTATAAATGTCGAACAATGTAAAGAACCTCTCTTAATGAACCTTATCATCCAAATAGCTGATAGTGAACCTCATAGTCTAATTGTATTTGATGTGGCAAACCCAAACGCCAAGTACCATGTGCCAATCACTGCCATGATCGAGACCAATGTGCCAACTCTCATTGCCCAACCCATAGTCGTACATGGTGAATCTGATTTCGTAACTAAATACGAGAAAGCCGTCAAGTTCGCGCACAACCCTGCGATCACCCTATACAATACCCTATTATCTAATGTGAAAATTCTCGTCGCATCCAAACAATATGCAAGTCTTCGTTTGGCTAGCATTAGTCAGTCATGTGGAAATGAAGAAATGCCCTTAACTAATAAATCCCCCGATTTAGTTCTGCCCAGGCAAAGGGCAATTAAAGAAAAGCCCAATACTAGTTAAGAACACGATTCCGTTTTGGCCAGGGAATGGTCGTCTGCCATCTCTCGTCCAAACCCAATCATCAACAAAGACATTTACAAAGGCGAGATCCCAGGCATAGCCGTAATCTCACACGCCGAAGAGAAAGTAGACGATAGCTTTGGCTACGAACCCAAAAAAAGGCATAGTACGTCCATTAAGAAACAAACCGAACGTCATAGTAAATTCGCAAAACACAAATCCATCGATAAATGTACAGCCGAAGCCGGTTGGAAAACTGTTTTTGATAAAATCCTTCAGAAGCCGGAATGGCTCTTAAAGCGACCCGCAGGAGATCGCTCCCGTTCAAATTATGATGTATATTACCAGTTAGTTTTGCCCTCTCATAGCTATAATCTCTTTCGTTTTGTGCGTCACTTACTATCTTATTAAACCAAGGGTATTTTAAGCTTCGATTAGATACAACTCTCTATTTAGCCGGGGCAAATATGTCTAGACCTGCAACAATATTATTAACAAAGTTATTTGCTACACTATCTACATTATCAGAGTTGAATAGCCAGTCTTTATCTATTAGATACATATTGAGATTATCCTTGTACTTAGTATAATCTCGTTTTCTAATAGTATGCATTCTCTTTCTTTCTGGCCAGAGGACCATTAAAGTTAAAACACGAGCTATCTTTTGTAAACTACATTATGGAAATATTTGTCAACTAACTCTTCTTAGATAATTTTAAAAGAAACTTTAGTAAAACAGGTAAATGATATTTATAAATTAATTGAACTTAACACTGTTCTTAGGTGAGAAAATAAGTTTTTAATTATGTTGCAATATTTCGAAAAGTTTCACTTTTCTTCGACATGCAGACATTTACAAAAATACAAACATCTGAACAAACAATAACCACAGCTATGTGGATGAAAAATTAATTGCAAATAAGTTGTATTTTTAAGTAATTTAACAAAGTGAAAGAAAAACATTTACAAACGATCTATCCCTAGCTTTAATTTATGACAAAACAACTAGGTATAAAAAATAAAGTAGTTATAGGCTTGATAGATAATTGGTTGTTAGTTGAAAGTTCATTGTTTATAGTTCATATAATAATAATAATAATAAAATATATTTAATCTAAAAAAAAGCATTTTTAGTTTGAATTTGTTGTTATTATTCTCGTAGACTTTTCAAACCTTGTTAACTACTTTCCTCGACAGGTAGAGGATGATATTGGTGATTGATTGATTGGATATTGCTTAACGTTTCATAATTATGCACTTTGGCTAATCGAGACAAAGGGAGGGAGGTAAGAGGTGACGCGGGGGGACAAGGGGTGGACAGGCCTGTGCTGGTCAGAACCAGTCACAAGCGTATGGGGAGGGCAGGGGTTCCCCCACGTCGTGGTCGTCTCCGTCTGTGTCATCATCCGTCCGTGTTGTCATTGTCGTTGCCTTCGGGGAGGTAGTCAAAGGGAAGGGGAAAGTTCCCCGACGACGACCCAGAGCTCGCCATTAGTTTCAGAGTAAAACTCCCCTAATCACGTGCCAAACCACGAGAAGGTTGCGAGTTGGACTATGTTGGCCCCTTCAGTTCGATTGGCAAGGCATTGTAAATTCTGGGTTACAGAAAATCCGCATGGCGTTGTCCTAGTTGCGACATCTTCCGTGGTATTGGAAGATTGCCACGGGTGTTTTGGCTTGTAACTGTGGTAAATTCGGTGTTGATCGGTATATTACTGGTAGATTAAACTTGAAATACCTTATTCAAGATTACTTAGACATATAGTTGCCATATATCCAATACACGGGCTTCTGCAAATGTAAGGGTAGAGAACAATTGTCTTTACATAGTAGTATTTTAAGTATTAATTTCTAGCCACTTTCTGAACATCAACTCCTCACGCTGTACGGACGGAACCGACGAAGCACAACATTAAGATGCCGAGCAGCGCTTCTCTGACAAGCAGGGCAGAATAAAGAGGGAACAGAACCTTCCAGTCTGGACAGAACAGACAACCTCTTGATGTGAACAAACAATAAACAGAATGATGAATGAGAACGAGGACAGAGCAAAGACTTGAACAAGCAACACATACAGCAGCAACAGAAGCTAACTCTGTACTGTGTGTACTGTGGAGGCCCAATGAGACGAGAGCGAGGAGCGCGGACAACACACGTCCGCCTAGGACAAGAACAACGGACCGACTGCGAGGCGAGACTCTGCACTGCTGTGTGCGACTGTGCGTGCAGGCAGTAGTCAAAAGGTGCGGGGCGGCGAGGTCATATCGAAGCTGCACGCCAATTGAATTAACGTTTTTCAAATCGTGTTGGTGACAGTGGCGCATGCGCTTTTAGGTGTGTGATTAATTGGTTTTAAGTAATATATTAAGATATGTAGTGAGGCTCATCGTGACGACACTATATTGTCGCAAATATCACATTTTCATGCATTTTACTTTTATTATGGACCAACTGTAACATAGTGCACTTCACTTCAAAATCAATACTTGTAAATAATACAGTGGCCTAGCAAAGGTAGTTATATCCGTTTCTCTCATTCAACTCTTCCAACTAAATTAAAATCCACCGTAATTAATGAACCTCTCAACAATTCCAAATCTATCAAACTTTCAAGCATTATCTTGACTAATAATCTAAAGTGGAACTTTCACACTGACACTGTAAGATCTCTCAAAGCTATATGGGCTCCTAGAAAGCAAGGTGCACACTCGCAGAACAGCGTACGTAAATTTACATTACACAAATACAATGAACCACAAATAAATAGTTTTAAGACATTTGTAGTGTATGTAGCGCGCATGCGCGATGTATGTTCAGTATGTTGGGACGACTGGAAAATAAACATGACTACTCTCTAGGTGCAGTTGATACGTATTGTGCTACCGCATATCAGTAATCATTATTACAGTTGGCGACGTAGGAAAACTAACAAAAAGTGTTTCGATTAAATTCGCGGGTGAGTAGTGTGTGTTTCATCCTGATTAAATTCGATTCTCGCTCAGTTAAAATACGTTTCGCGATGGACACAGACACGGCGTCAATCAAGCCGTTCGGGCCCGGCCCAGATACAAGCATTGCTTCTCTTTAATGGGACAAATGGCCGAGGTCTTTCGAGTATAACCGGAGGCCAACGGAAGAAGGCTCTTCTACTGCATCTCGGGGGAGAGAGTGTGCAAGACATATGGTTCACTCTGCCTGAGTCACAGGTCAAACACACTGACCAGTCTGCAGAGTATGATGCATGTAAGGTAAGACTACTAACACACTTCCAGCCACAGACTTGCTTTGCCCACCAGAGGCAGGTTTTCCGAGCTATGAAGCAAGCTGCCGGCGAAACAGTTGCTCAGTTCGTGACGCGTTTACAGGCGCAAGGTAAATGTTGTAATTTTGGTTCGAGGACAGAGGACGCAATTCTAGACCAACTGAGAGAACATGCTTCTCTTGGTGACGTCAGGCGGGACTTGCTGAAAGTGGGGGACGCCTTAACCAAGGTGGGTTATTGCTTAAACTGTAGATAAAACCTGGGGTATTGTAAAATCGATGAGATTACAATGGTTCTCACAAAGCAAAGATAAAGCTACATTGGTGTTTCATCCCTAACTGATACAAGTAGCACACCAATAATTATTTATTTATTTTATTTATTATTTATTTATTTAACGTGTATCCTATTCAGTTATAAAAACTTATTTACAAGGAGGACAACCATGATTTCATAACATGATTTCATAGTATCAAATAACCATAATTAAGTAGCAACAACAGTCACTCCCAGTCACAACGATTAACCATACCGATCACAACGACGTCAATACCAGCCACCAAAAATGGCAAACTATAATTGACAAATTATGAACTACAAAGCTTTATACGAGTTTACGAGTTCCACAACACTGCCTCACGCCCTATGAAAAGCGGTCTTCCATAAACTGCTTCTCCCAGCATTAAACGGCCTTCACCTGGTTTTCTCAGTACATCAGTTGGATTCATGAAAATAATATTGTGTAGAGAATTAATTTAGCTTGCAAATCGACGATCGATACCAAGCCAAAACATTCTCGTACTTTTAAAGGTATACACTCAACGACAAGATCACTGGCAAACGTAAGAGTGCACCCATTCGTGGGCGCCTACCGTGCCAGACAAGGAAAGAAGAGCTGTCCCTCGTTGAATGGATCATGGAGATGGCGTGGCAGGTTACCCGCTAATCAAGGACAATGTTTTGGACACGGTACACAAAATCATCCTAGACGCGTCGCTGTTTTTACTAACGGCCGCCTAACAAACAAATGGTTCCAGGAATTCTTGGCTCGACACAAAAGAGCTGTTGGGGAAAATGTCAGAAGCAGTTAGCCGGGCAAGGGCTGCTGTTAGTGAGGTAAGCCTGTGGCGGTGGTTACCAAATCATGTCATTTCTAATTGCTGAAAAAAGCGAGGACGTGATGTTAGATCCATCCCGCATTTTTACCACGGACGAGACAGGCTTTCTGTTCCATGTAACAGTACATTTGGAATAAGGGGCGAGCACTGGCCAACATTGCAACTTCACGGGAAAAAAAGTCACTGTAGTGGGCAACTTTTCTGCCAGCGGAGACTGTGTCCCTCCAATGCTGGTATTTCTCAGTACCACTAGTTAGCTTGTACTGCAGAGTTTTGTACGTGTGTAAGCTCGTGTGATAAGCGTGTAAAAAGTAACATTAAAATCACTGAAAATCTGTTTATTTCGAAATAATCTTTAATAACGTGTGCTGATAGGAAAATAAACTGGTAGTGGTTTATTTTAAAAGAGAAACTGACATAAAGTTTTAACGGATTACTTCATTATAACAGTCAAAATGAATAATTAATAATTTTTTATTGATACTTTGTATATGAAACATTTTCCTACTGTTATGCTTCTGTCAACTAGCAGCATTTTATACCGTACGGCGTTCATCTTTCAATTAAATTCAAACTATGATTGAAAATACATTCTAAATTCTATTATTAAGAGTAATTACCCTAATTAAAAATAAATTAATAAAAAATTAACTCTTAACAACGCCATTGATAAAGGTATATATAATAGCGTATTAATAAATCGGGTTGATTCATTTTATAGAGCAAAGATAGAGGTAGGCCCTAATGTGAAAATAGGATTTTGTCCTATCCTAGCCTATCCTAGATGATACAAAGCACTATTTTTTCACTTACAAAATCAAAACGTTTTTTCAGACTGGGGACCCAGGGTACAGAGTTTAAGAACATTGTCGAGGCAGGTGCAATATCTGACAATAACAATCTGGAGAAGGCAGATACTGAAGGGTATAAAATATACAACCTTTCCAGAGCTAGGCAGATATCATCGGGGATGATTGTTGGTGTAAAAGAAGAAATAACTGCCAAAATTGTACATCAAATGGAGGAGGACGATAAGATAAAAATTGGGCAGCTACAAATGTGGATACAACACACCAAGATAAAATACATTATGGTCTACAACCCTCATCTTAACAAACCAAAAAGCCTTGAGCTAGTTAGTGTTGGTAGTTTTAGGGCTCTTTAACAGCTAAGATTATTTGCGCCTCCAAGATTATTTGAACAGAAATATGGTTCTAGTTGGAGACTTCAATGACCGTAATAAATTGTGGAACTACAACACCACAACAGTAGTAAGCACTCTAGTAGAGGAATATGAAGACTCAACTCCACTTATCCTACTAGAACGTACGCCTACTCCACACACCTTTCTGTCGTACATGGGTGGGCTGTCGAGACCAGATCTGGCATTCTGCCACGCAAACTTAGCCATGAAACAAGAAAATACTGAATGTTCATAAGGAACTGGGCACAAAAACATACTCTTAACTAGAAATAATGTAGAAAGAGAAACACCAGAAGTACGAACCCGTTTGAACTTCAAAAAAGGAAACGGGAAAATTTTAGAAACGATAATGAAAAAAAATCATCGAAAGAGAAAAAACCATGAACGTAGACCACGAGCTAGATGGAATAGTAGAAATATTACGAGGGACAGTAAAAAAACATACCCAGAGGCAAGGTTCGTAACTACAAGCCACACTGGAATGATGAACTCAAGACGATGAAGCAAGAGAGAAAAATCAGAAAAGTGCTTAGTGGTGCTTCAAACAAAGAGTAATTTGCAACTAATAGACAAATAATTTGGTATAAGAAAAACCCAAGCACAAAAACCAGGCACCTCCTTGATATGATGCGAGAACATGACGGCAAAACTTGGTCAAACAACACATTCAGCAGTGACAGAAGCTAACTCCGTGTACTGTGGAGGCTCGACACGAATAGACCGTAGAAGACAAAACACGTCCACCTGCAACAAGAACGACAGACCGACTGCGAGTGCGAGGCTGCAGTGCACCTGCGCCGTGTGTGAGTGTGAGCAAAGGTGGAAGTCAAAAGGTGCGGGGCGGCGAGGTCATATCGATGCTGTACGTTAAGTGCATTGAAACTTCAAAATTGTGTTAATGACAATAGCACATAAACTCTGAGAGGTGTAATTTATTGGTTGTGAGTGATATTTCTATATGTGCAGTGAGGTTTATCGTGACGATACTGGAGTGTCGCCGACATTGCCTTATCCATGGATTTAATGTTATTATAGATTGTAAAACAGTGCAGCGAGAATCGACATTCCCTTTAGCTGCCCCGAAGGCCAAAAAGGTTGTCATAGGGGACAATTTGGCTATGTGCCTTCCCCCAAACTCCACACACCTATGTCAGCCACTGGGCGTGGCTTTCTTCAGGCCGATGAAAGAAGCTTGGAGGAAAGTTTTAAGTTATTTAGTTAGTTTGTGTTGATAAGGAAAGATATATATATTTTTTACACCTGTTTCCAACATAAGTCGGGTCAGGGGGTGGTTAACCACCAGATTTTCTAGGGCACACAGAGTTTATTAACACCGGCTTGCCGGGCCTGTCATGTCCTCTTCTCCTTCAATTTCTTCGTCTTCAATTTCATCTTTTCCGTCCATATCGTCTTCTTCTTTCTTGCTTCTTACCACCAGCTCACGCCATTTCCTTCTGTCCTCCCATAGTCTTTCTGCTTCTACTTCATCCCAACATGTATCTCTCTCTTCAACATCATTTATTATTTGGTCGTCCCACTTGTCTCTTGGTATACCAGGTCTTCTTATGTTCATATTTCCCCTTTCAAATTCTGCTCTTGGTATTCTCTTTATATCCATTTTTCTCATATGTCCATACCATCTCAATCTTTCTCTTTCTATTTTAAACATAAGCTTGTCAACACCAACACTCTTCCCGATTTCTTCACTCCTGATTTTTTTAATTGATTGTGTTCGCGCCGATTATATTTTTGTATTTTCGTCGCTTTGTTAAGTGCTATTTTCATTGTATTTAACTTTTCTTCTTTTCATTTGGTTTTTACTCGAGTGGTTTTGCCCGGTTTTGTCATGTGATTTGGTCAGCCAATCACGTTCGTTTTCTGTTTATCTTCCGTTTTGTATTCGCATATCATTCTTGTAGTTCAGTCCGCGACGGTCTGTCGTATCCGAAAGGTCGCTCTCTTGTTATCTTATATATAACATATATAATATAACCAGTTCTCTCGTACTCCTGCACTGTTTTCCGAGTGCAGTTTTCGCCATTGCTGCGATATTAAGTTCTCTGAACAATTCTTCTGTTTCTTTTCTCTACTCTTACAACTGGCCAGCTCTATTTACCCTTTCCTATCCCCCTCGACGTCTGACACACTGACGTCGCGACGCAAGAAAGTTCGCCAACTTCCGAACCTCACGACGTCGGGGGCAACCAGTCCATGCAGGAAGTATTCTGCACAATCATATGTAAGTTCTCTTCTGCATTTTATTTCCTGTGTTCTTCCATGCTCTCTTATCTCTATTAAAAACTAATTACAGTCCACTTAAAATCTCGGTTAGGCATCTCGGCCTAAACAGATTGGTCCGTCGGAACCGGATGAAAACTTTGCTTCTTTCATTTCGGATTTTCTTTATTTGTCTTCTCATTGTCTTGTACTTATTCGCTTAAGTTGCTGTGTATTTTTGTATATCTCATACTTTTGTTCACGTTCTCTGGCGTCACGATATCTCTCGCTGGATATCGTTGGTTCGTTCTCAGGCATTCGACGTCTGATTTTCTTTGTATAATTGTTTCTCGATTTCTTTCTTGTATGTGTTTTTTCTCTGGCTCTAAAGCACATATTATATTAGTGATTTTTCTTGTGTTTATGCTCTCGTCTCGCGTGATTTTATACACACATCGTTTTCGCTCATACACTGTAGGCAATGACGTGTCAATATACGTAACTGCTCTTCTCTCCTTGTGTTCACGTCATTGCTTGGTATATTATTGTCTCGTGTGTTTATTTAATAAACCGTGCTCACTGTTTTGAATTGTTCTCTTCCGTGTTTTTTGTCGTTTGTTCTCCGTTTGGTACTTGTACCTATCGTTCACCATGGAAGAGTTACAAGCACAACAGAAACGTTTGGTAGCTCGTCGTGAATTTGTCTTTGCTAGCGTTCAGAGAACTCACGACGCGTTCTCCAAGATTAAACCCGGAGATGTTGATTCGTGTAGGCCTCGGTTCGACAAGCTCTCTGCGTTGGAGTCTGATTTTCAAGACATCCAAATGTCAATTTCTGATATCAACACGCAGTTAAAAGACACGGCGAGACCCACCGAAATCGACAAGGTTCAAGACAGTTTTGAAACAGTTCTGTACGCAGCAAAAGCTAGGTTCCTCGCGGCTGTTAAGTTGACTCAGCCCGTCAGTGTGACTCAACACGGGGCTGCCCCCATCTCTGCGAAATCTCACATCTCTCTACCAGTCATTGACCTCCCTAAGTTCGCGGGTGACATTTGCAAATGGCCCGAGTTCTACTCCCTGTTCAAGTCTCTGATCGACGAAAACACATCGTTAGGTAATGTGCAGAAGTTGCATTACCTCAAATCCTCGTTGTCCGAACAAGCTCTAGCTATTATCTCCGAGTTTCAAATCTGTGAGGAAAGCTATCCTCTGGCATTAAATGCTCTTATCTCTCGTTATCAGAACAAGAGACTTCTAGGCAGCGTCTATGTTCAGAAGATATTAGAATTTGTTCCTCTCAAGACTTCGTCTATGTTCAGAAGATATTAGAATTTGTTCCTCTCAAGACTTCGTCCTATAAAGGACTTCAAAGCTTCCTCAAAGTCCATCGTAATTCGGTTGAAGCTTTGAAAGCACTAGATATTCCGGATTTAGGCGATTTTCTGCTGCTATGTTTATCGTTAGCTAATCTCGATTCCTCTTCTCGGAAAGCTTTCGAAACTAAGCACTGTTCTAATTCAACTCCTGATTATAAATCGTTAATCGAATTTTTGGAACAGCTGTCTCGCACTATGGAATTTTGCGCTGTAGGCAAACATTCGACTACGTCTATGAAAAGTTCTCCTCCCTCAAAGAAAGTCAATTCTTTTCTTGTGTCGTCCGCACCTGTTCCGAACTCTACTACGAAACGAATTAGTCATGACTCATCTCGCACTAATGTAGTCTCCACTCCATTCGCGTGTCCTCTGTGCAAGTCAACACACACTTTGTATCAGTGCGATGTTTTTCGAGGTCAAGATGTCAATGAACGCTATGACACCCTGTGACGACTGAAACCGTCCTCTGAGCCCTCATGTTCCTTTTTCACGGTCGCCAACCCTCCTTTGGAGAGCTTGCTCTGTCTTTTCTGCGAGTCTGAAGAAGTGTCTCGACCCACCTCATCAGACCCACTGGATATGCTCGCTAAAGAGCATTTTCTTCATACTCACTCTCGCGACACCCCTGGTCGCTACTCGGTTTCTCTCCCCTTCAAGCCTGATTGTTAAACGCCAGGTTATAATCGCAACGTCGCTCTTCAGAACTTTCAAAGTCCAGAGCGTCGACTGAAACGTGACCCTCCGTACCAACTCAAGACTTTCGTCGCCGATCAGGGAGTCGAAATTCTCGTGAGCAACTCTCCCACCAGTTTGACGCACGTACGTTCTGAAGAGAACCCAGCTGATTGTGCTTCGCGGGGGTTGCTCCCCTTAGAACTGTAAGGGCACCCTTTGTGGCTCAATGGGTCCCCGTTTATGCGTTCTCCCCCTTCCACGTGGCCCTCCGTGGTCACCTCGTTCGACCCCACCCACGACGTGATTGATTGAATATATTGCTTAACGTCTCATATTTATGCACTTTGGCTAATCGAGACGATGAGTGGTGATAGATGAGGATGAAGTATGAACAGAAGGGAGGAGGGGAAACCCGGTACCGGCACGTAGCCTACTCCTTTCGAAAAGTACCAAGAAGACCAACGGCTTAACGTCCCATCCGACAGGACGGTGTAACTTTGACAGTCATATAGGTTCCTCCACTAACCCGGACTGCCGAGCAGACGTCGAGGAGAACGAAGCCGTTACACTAGCTTTCGAACCCTCCATCTGCTCTAACCAGCGGTATACGTGAGTTTCCGGGTACAGCGGTCACCCACTCTACCCATGACCACGCCCGATTCTGCTTAACTTCGGTGATCGAGTGGAAACCGGTTAAACGAGCTCGGCTAAACCGCTGGCTGAGACAAAGGGAGGGACGTAAGGGATGACGCGGGGGGACAAGGGGTGGACAGGCCTGTGCTGGTCAGAACCAGCCACAAGCATATGGGGAGGGCAGGGGTTCCCCCACGTCGTGGTCGTCTCCGTCTGTGTCATCATCCGTCCGTGTTGTCTTTGTCGTCGCCGTCGGGGAGGTAGTCAAAGGGAAGGGGTTCCCCGACGACGACACAAAGCTCGCCATTAGTTTCAGGGAGTGAAAATCCCCTATTTACGGGCCAAACCGCGAGAAGGTGTCGAGTTGGAATTTGAAGGCCCACCCACGACGTGCCCGAGCTCAAACCGTCCCCTACTGTCTTGATCAGTCATGACCCCGTCGTTGATCCCTTGCTTGTTGAGCTGCAAAGCTTTTCTAAGCTTTTGAAAGCGAAGCGCGTGTTCGGCCTTGTGGTGCGTTTCTCAAGAATTCTTCTCGCCCGTCGCGCACGCCTTCCGTTGCCCACCAGGCCGCTCCTTCCGTCTGAGCTTGATGACGCAATGAATTTGTTTGTGCGGCTCACTCAGAAGCTTTACTATGCTGACGAGCTTAAACATCTTGTCAACCAGACCGCTGTGTCTTCTCGACTCTCCACTCTCAAGCCGTTCATCGACCCCCGCGGGTTTCTCAGGGTGGGCGGCAGGTTACACAACTCCTTGCTCCCTGAAGAAGCTTGTCAACCCCTCTTGCTCCCCAAAGAGGCGCATCTTTCCTCACTCCTGTGTGACGAGTTTCATCGCATTTCATTGCACTCTGGTCCTCGTACCATTCAAGCCCTCATCCAGCAACCCTTCTGGATTATGTCTCTGCGAGGTCTACTCCGACAATGTATTCGACGTTGCTTAACTTGCTACAAGTTTCGCGCCAAACCTGTTCAGCCTATCATGGCTGATCTCCCCGATTCTCGCGCTCAGCCCTCCCGCGCTTTTCTCAACGTCGGCACTGATTTTGCAGGACCTTTTTCTGTGAAGACGAGTACTCGTCGAAACGCCCCCATCACCAAAGGATACCTATGTCTTTTCATTTGCATGGCTACTAAGGCTGTCCATTTGGAGATGGTCTCCGATCTATCCACGGAAGCGTTCCTGGCTTGTTTAGATCGCTTTCTTGCTCGTCGTGGCCTTCCGGCTCACATATATTCCGACTGTGGTCGTAATTACATTGGTGCTGCCCGTACTCTCCGCGAGATTCATGCCTTTCTCGCTCTGTCCAAGACATCTATTTCTGATGCGCTCGCCCACCGTGCCGTTCAGTGGCCGGGAAGCCGGGGTTAAATCCGCAAAGTTATTGCTCTGTCGCCTGATCAAAGACACCCCTCACACCTTTGAAGAGTTTGCCACCCTCTTCGCGCGTATTGAAGCCGTGCTAAACAGTCGCCCCCTCTGTGCCACTTCATTTGACCCCGCCGAGGGCCCTGACTATCTTAGCCCCGCCCACCTGCTAATTGGCACCACTTTCTTAGCGCCTCCAGAACACGCTTTGGCCACCGATGCGTCACCCCTCTCTCGCTGGCATCGTGTCCGTCAATTGCACCAAACGTTCTGGACTCGATGGTCTACTGAGTATTTGCATACTCAAATGCAAAGAGGAAAGTGGATTCGCGCGTGTCCTATTCTCAAGCTTGGCGACGTGGTTTTCGTTTTGGAACCCTCTTGTACTCCTCTATCGTGGCCCATCGGCCGAGTAGTACAACTGTGCCCCAGCAAGGACGGCACAGTTAGAGTGGTTTCTGTCCGTACTACTAAGGGAGTGTTTACCCGTCCGGTAAACAAATTGGTTACCCTCCCACCCCCTTAGTTTTTTCGTGTCGGACTTGTTTTTATATTTGTAGTTTAAAGTTGTTCTCTCTTGTGTCTACTTAAAATGTATTCATTTTAGGTCGGGAGTTTTTCTCCCTGAAACTAATGGCGAGCTCTGGGTCGTCGTCGGGGATTTTTCCCCTTCCCTTCGACTACCTCCCCGACGGCGACGACAATGACAACACGGACGGATGATGACACAGACAGTGACGACCGCGACGTGGGGAAACCCCTGCCCGCCCCATACGCTTGTGGCTGGTTCGGACCAGCACCGGCCTGTCCACCCCTTGTCCCCCCGCGTCATCCCATACGTCCCTCCCTTCGTCTCGATTAGCCAAGTTGCATAAATATGAGACGTAAAGCAATATCCAATCAATCATCAATCAACATCTCTAGCAGAACACTATTTGCGTTTAAAAGCAAAGTGGCTGACATCTGGTGGTCAAGTGGAGAACTGCTCCAAGGCAGATACCATAGGCAGATACCCGTGGGATTCTGAATTGTAGTAAATAATAATAATGTATATATATATATATTAAATAATTATTTCTGAATGGGGCTTTTCTCCGCAAATAATAACAAGGAGGACGATCCCGAGGATGACGATCCAGAGGATAACGAAGCATGTAAATCAAAAGCATGTACAATCAGTGCACCAGCAGTGTACAGACCAACTTTGGGAACACAGTTTGGTTCAGTATTAACTCTGGCCTGAGGCAAGGTAGCGTGTTATCCCCGTTATTATTTGCAATTGTCAAGGATGCGATAATTAGAAGAGTAGAGCCAGTCGTGGAGGGACCAGATACAAGAACAATGATATATGCTGATGACATTATAATATGAGCAGAGACAATTGAAGAACTGCAATGGAAAATTGATAAATGGAAAGAAGCTATCGAGGAGTTTCGATTGAACATTGGTATTGACAAGAGTAAAACTTTATTTGTTGCCGCCATTTTCTTAAAAATGCATTTCCCCAACCAAAACCCCTAGTATGATAGTAGGTGTTTTGTTGGGAGAATTTTGGGAGAAATAAATTCCACACAAGTCGATAAATCTCCGATAATGGATCCTTTTATGTAGTGCAGCGGAGCTATTGTCTGTGATTGGTGGAATCCACAGTTTACATCATGACGTGAGGGAGAATTGAGAAACCACCAAAATCTGAATCTCCCCTTCTGTGGATCCGGGCCCTGTGGGACATTTTCCGTCTGTTTCCCGACTGCACATATACAACAGAATGGCTCCCGACAGACCTTCGAGAAGACCTCATACCTGTATAACCTGTATTGTTGACGAAATGTTTAGTCTTCAATGCATAAATGTACCATGTAATTAACCATTTTTAAATAAATGAAAAGAAGCCAAGGGCTCCGGTTCTCTGCCTAGCCGGTGTCTTCCAGACTGTACTACCCGTCCACCACGTCTCGGTATATAACCGGGCGCGAGGGGCGGAATAGTCAGTCGAACGAATTCATTGGTGAGGTAGAGAACCACAACATATATTTACTAAACTGCAGCTTATTGTTTGAATCTTCATCTATGTAATTTGATTTATTTTGTTGTTTTCCTTTGTAAATTAGTTTTTTCAACTGAATATGATAGACGTTAAATAAATAAATAAATAAATAAAATTGAACTTAAATAGGTAGAAAAATTAGGAATCACCTTTGGTTGTAAATTAAGGATTCGGACAACTCAAATCCATCACAGTTTTAAAGGCACAATTTTGTTTAGCTGAACTACCTAACAACAATCTACGACCTGTAATTGCAGAACCCCAACCACACATCCCCACCACTCCCACCAACATCACCACCTGCACTAAGTCCTCACTACAATTGAAATCCGAGCACAGAAACTGGGCACAATCGTTGTTTCAAGACCCTCATCCCACACTGAATAGAACCTAGCACTTTCCGCACATAAATTTTACAGTCTGTACAGACGGAGCACAACACTGAGATAACGAACGTTTCCCTGACAAGCAGGGCAGAATACAGTGCGAACAAACCTTCAAGTCTGGACAGAACAGACAATCTTCTGACGTTAACAAATATCAAATAAAATGATGTGAGGAGATAAATGGGCAACACTTGTTCCAACAACACATTCTATAGCAATAGAAGCTAGCTCATGTGCTGTGGAGACCCAACAAGAATATTAGTATTAGTTTTGGTAGTTTTAGGGCGCTTTAACAGCTAAGATTATTCGCGCACCATGTATACTTCTTTCCAAGGGGAGGAACGTGACAAAACATATCCGACTGAAAAAAGAACAATAGACCGACTGTGAGGCGAGTTTGCCGCTGTGTTGAGTGAAAATGGCAGTTATAAGGTGTCATATAAGGTGTCAAAGTCATATCGATGTTGCACATCTGATTTATTAAATATTTTAAAAATTGTATTGATGGCACGAACACATGAGCTCCGAGAGGTGTCATTCAAAGGTTGTGAGTGATAATCTGTATGTGCAGCGAGGTTCATCGTGACGATGCAATTGTGCTGCAGATATTGCCTTCCTCATGACATTTTCTGTCATTGTGGACCTACTGTATAACGGAGCATTCACACACACATAGTAACTGTTGTTTATAGTTAGTTACTTAGCAAGTAAGTGTTGTTTAAGAGCACAACAGTAGAGTTATCTGTGCCCAAAAGATTTTTGTTGTCATATTTTGGTGAAAAAATATATTTTTATTTATTTATATAATATAATAATATATTTATTTTTATTTAATAATAATTTATTACATGAAGCAGTCCATACCCAATCGTGTAAAAAGATTCTTTTAATACTTCCACAGATATACCTTCTTCCGTTCCCTTTTTTGGTTTCAGATTCATTACAATTTCCTTTAGCTCTTTAATATTAATAATATCGAATTTCTTTAGTGAACATAAAGGCTCCTGAGGCATCTGGTTTATGTCAAAATCATCTACATTAGCTCCATCTATATCATTTACTATCTCTCCTATACTATTCACAAAGAAATTGTTGAAGTTAGTAGCTACATTATTGTCAGTATAACCACCGTCCTTACTAAATATAATTTTTTCGCATGTCTCATCATTCCAAGTATTATTATTTTTTCCTTTAATCAAAGTTTTCAAAGTTTTCCACATTTCTTTAGGATTGTTAACAGATTTATCTATAACATTCTTAAAGTAGTTTGATTTTTCTGCTCTAAGAGTACTAGTAAACTTATTTCTAGCTACCTCATAATGTACCCACCTACTCTTAGAACCTTTTTGATTAACATCAACGACGACCATCAGCAATACCAAAGTACTTTTCTTCGTATTATTATTTACTAGTTATTCATGTTTATCACAAAGTGCGCGCGTCGTTCGTCGGCATAGTAGACATTGTGCCATGGCTCGGACGCTCTCGGGAAGGCGGTCTTCCGCAGAGGCCGTGGTCAAGTTCTTCTAACATTTAAACCTCTTAGAACCTTTTTGATTAACATCCACGACGACCATCAGCAATACCAAAGTACTTTTCTTCGTATTATTATTTACAAGTTATTCATGTTTATTACAAAGTGCGCGCTCCGTTCGTCGTCAGAGTCGGTGGTCAAGTTTAACGTTACGCCATCCTTTCAGCGTTCTCACAATGTATCAACTGTTTTATTCATAATTTTTATTGTATTTCTGCGTGTACCCTCGCGAATCCGTGTTTGCTTAACTACAAGTGCGGTCTTCGTGGACGGTGCAGTTCATCATGTCGAAACACAATGGGTAAGAAAAATCTTCCGAAGAAGCAGACTACCACCACCCCTCTACAACCGGACGGCAAGTTGCTGCGATCATGCGGCCCATTGAAGACCCCAGAAGGCCTCTTTCCCACCAGGCGACAACATAAGCGGATAGCGAAGAAACGTCGATCTGGCGATGCATTGTCACCCGAACCCATATTAGGAGGTCCCTCCTCCGCCGCTGCCTTTGACCCCGAAACAGGTCCTCAACTCATAAAGCCAAAAAAAAGGAAACCCAACGAAACTTCACCCGACCCCACGTCAGGAGAAACACACGTCGTCGCCTTCTCTAAAATAAAAAAAATAAATAAAAAAAAAAACGAAGTCCGGCGAAATGTCACCCGACCCCACGTTATCAGCTATTGACGTCGTTTTCAAACAAAATCCAAGAAGTAAATCCGTCGATATTTCACCCGAACCCGCGTTAGCAGCTATTGACGTCGATACAGTCTTCGGTCAAAAACAAGACAGAAAGGAAATCCTACGAAATTTCACCCGACCCCAAGTCAGGAGATAAACACGTCGTCGCCTTCTCCAAAATGAAAAATCAAAATCAAAAAATGAAGTCCGGCGAAGAGTCACCCGACCCCACGTTATTAGCCATTGACGTCGTTCCCAAACCAAATCCAAGAAGGAAATCCGTTGATGTAACACCCGATCTCATGTTAGGAGCTACACACAACTTCACCGTCTCCACGTCAAAAAAAAACCCCAAAAAAATTAGCCCCGGCGAAATGTCACCGACCACTTACTACGAGAATCAGACGTCGACTTGGTCTCCGAACCAGAAGATAACCAAAACAGTAAATCTGGGCAAGTGTCACCCGGCCTCTATTTACAAGATTCTCACGTCGCCATAGTCTCCGTTCCACTAGAAATTCCAAAAACGAAATCCGGCTTCATTTCACCCGAACCCGCGTTAGCAGCTATTGACGTCGATACAGTCTCCGGTCAAAAACAAATGACAAAGAAAATCCTGCGAAATTCACCTCCTGACCCCCTTCAACGAGATAGAGACGTCGACATAGCATCCAGTCCCAAAGAAATTCAACAAAGGAAATCCGCCCAAAAGTCACCCAGACCTACAGCAGTAGCTACTTCATCTAATGACCCAAACTTCTCGGCGGGGTCTCACCCCGAAAACGGTCAAGAAGGTCACTCCCCCAACGATCTGACGTCCATCCGCCACAAACCTGTTCATAAGAGAATGATGTCGCCCTCTGCCGACCACGGGACGAACTCCGACGACTCTTCGACTAAGGCCTCCTCTCCAAGTTCGTCCCACGACGAATCCGACTCCGACTCCGTTTCGACAGGTGACCGTTCTTCCGAAGAAGAAGTCCTACGGCGAACGTCGCCTCCGCCCGAGTCGCCACCAGTAGACCTCGTTAACGCAAGTAACGACGAAGTCCTTAAACATTTTGATCCCTATATCGTACTTGAGCCCAGCATATTATTTTCCGTTTTTATAAATGTCGAACAATGTAAAGAACCTCTCTTAATGAACCTTATCATCCAAATAGCTGATAGTGAACCTCATAGTCTAATTGTATTTGATGTGGCAAACCCCAACGCCAAGTACCATGTGCCAATCACTGCCATGATCGAGGCCGATGTGCCAACTCTCATTGCCCAACCCATAGTCGTACATGGTGAATCTGATTTCGTAACTAAATACGAGAAGTTCGCGCACAACCCTGCGATCACCCTATACAATACCCTATTATCTAATGTGAAAATTCTCGTCGCATCCAAACAATATGCAAGTCTTCGTTTGGCTTGCATTAGTTGGTCATGTGGAAATGAAGAAATGCCCTTAACTAATAAATCCCCCGATTTAGTTCTGCCCAGGCAAAGGGCAATTAAAGAAAAGCCCAATACTAGTTAACAACACGATTCCGTTTTGGCCAGGGAATGGTCGTCTGCCATCTCTCGTCCAAACCCAATCATCAACAAAGACATTTACAAAGGCGAGGTCCCAGGCAGGGGTTCCCCAGGAAGGGGTTCCCCGACGACGACCCAGAGCTCGCCATTAGTTTCAGGCAGTGAAACTCCCCTATTCACGGGCCAAACCGCGAGAAGGTGTCGAGTTGGAATCCAATATGTCATTTAACTGACACATGGGACAAATTGTTCCAAAGGCCTTCAAAATGCTAGGGTTTATTAGCGGACGTGCGGACGTGATTTCTCTGACGTCACAATTCGTAGGCTGTATTTGGGACTTGTTAGGCCGATGTTGATTATGCTAGTGTAATCTCGTCTCCTCACCACCTGCTTAAGATACATAACGTCGGACGCTTGCAGCACTGGTTAATCAAATGGTTCTGTTATAGAAATAATACCACTTATTTCAGAATAGATTGTATAAACCTGTGTAAATCCAACTATCTGCATACGTAAGAGGATAGACGTGAAACATCCGATCTTGTCTTTCTGCAGAGAATAGTGAAGAGCGAGTTTTTATTATAATTATTATTATTGAATATTGCTTAACGTCTCATATTTATGCAACTTGGCTAATCGAGACGAAGGGAGGGACGTAAGGGGTGACGCGGGGGGACAAGGGGTGGACAGGCCTGTGCTGGTCAGAACCAGCCACAAGCGTTTGGGGAGGGCAGGGGTTCCTCCACGTCGTGGTCGTCTCCGTCTGTGTCATCGACAGTGAAGAGCGAGGTAGACTGCACCGATCTATTAGAACTAATATCATTTAACACGCCATTAAGACGATCAAGACACACCGGACTTTTTAATGAACCGGCTGCAAGAATAGTCGTTTATAAATATTCATTTCTACAATGGAATGGAAAAGCATAGTGAGTTCAATATTGATTTATTTAGTGACAGTACACCACTTCTAGAGAAAAAGTGCATTATACTCAGACAGTCCGTACACAACATCACCTAAGTTAATCACAAATACAATGTTTCCGTTATTAAACGTCACCTTCTTCGCAAAAATCTTGATTGTAATTTTCCATATAGTATAATTTAATTTATTCAGTTTCTCACCTCTACGACAACGGTTCTTTTCAATTTCATTCAGTTGTCTTGCACTTTTCACTGTCAGTATAATAATTCTATTTAATTGGTTTTCTTATCTCATACAAGTTATGTTTACTCTGTTCAATAATTATATTTTTATGTATCTCTTTTGCATTAGTATTAGCGTTAGTATTAGAACTCTAGAAATAGTCAGTCATGTCATACCATGCACTTTTTTTCCTATGTCTATATATTAAGTTCAATTAGTATCGCATCCAACGTTTTCTGGAATTATTGTATTCTGTTGTTGGATAACGCATAAATAAATAAATTGATTAATTAATTAATAAATAAATAATTTTTTTGGATATTGTTTAACGTTATAAATAAAATAAATTAAATAAAAATAAAGTAGTTATAGGCCGCTTAAACAGCCAATATTATTTGCGCCTCCAAGATAAAACAATTTCTAACGTGTAAGTTACCACCATGTATACTTCTTTCAAAGGGTGGAACGTAAGGGGTGACAAGGGGTGGACAGGCCTGTGCTGGTCACAACCAGCAGAGTGTAGTCTTTTTTAAATATAATAAAATGTCTTATTGCTTGAAGTGAGCTCAAACTTCTAAAAACAAAAGGTCTTCTTCACAACGGAAATGTTGAAGGTATTTGAGAGCTTCGAGGATGGCGAATAACTTTACATTGAAAACTGAACACAGATGGTGAGGATTGTGACGACTCAAGATCCCAGACATCACCACACAATGAGCACCCACACTCATGTCGACTAATAATATGGGTAACACACAAAATATGGCAGATACTAAAACTCCTTTGGGGTAGAAATGAGAGAGATTTGGATATATTACAAAAATTACAAAATAGAGGGATGAGAGTGATTTTGAGATGGAATCAATATAGCAGAATATCAGATATGCTGAATGTATTAAATTTCTTAACTGTCAGACAGAGAATTGCCTTAAACGTACTCTTATTCATATTTAAAATGATTAAAGGAAATATGCCCACTTATCTAAATTGCATGATAGAATACTACTCTAGCAACCACAATCATAATACAAGAGGAAATAATACTAACATTATTGTGGACAGAGTAAACAAATCAGCAACTCAAAAACATGTTTTTTATTCTGGGTACAGACTATATAATAAATTAGATTTAGTGATTAAACAGGAACAACGTTTAGCAGTTTTTAAATTGGAATGTATTAAATTTGTTAAAACTCTATTTTATCTATGAGGAACAAAAAAATTGTAATATGACTTGTATATATTTTGTAACTGTATTGAATTATCTTGTATGTATTTTAAAAATTTGTTTCAATTAGTTAGGCCTATTTAAAAAAAAATGAAATTGTATTGAATTGTACTATTACTATTGAAATTGCATGTAAAAATAGCTTTAAGCTAAATAAAATACTGAATTGAATTGAATTGAATTGAGACGTAAGCTACAACGCGCCACATTAGCCGAATAACGTCAAATTCCAGCTGGATGTCAGCTATAGTTCGTCCGTTTACAGTTGACGAATTTTGAGTTCCTCAAAGGGACAACAGACCAGATTTGTTCTCACCTCTTGACAAGATCATCTTTCTCTGGTTCACAGGGAAATAGTGTCGGAGATCCCCAGTGATTGACATATTTATTATAGTTAATCGCAAACCCGTCGCCAAATCACTTTGTTTGGTTTCTTGGTTTCCATTAATGCGCTTCATTTGTTTGCCAAAGAGGAGCTCAATGAAACTTCAGCCGGGCAACATGACGGTCAGCGAAGACTGAATTTTAAATTAGAACCCTTGTAATTGGTTATAACAAGTGGCTTACTTGTCCCGCTGTGACGGCGAAAAAGCCGAAATTCGTCAAATGTAATCAGTCGAACTATACATAAAATTATGAAAATGGACTTCAGCAAAAGTTATTGTCGGTAAACCACTTCAGTTAGTTATTTGTATTAGAACGCGTCAACCGTAAGGTCATAATTCGCTATTCTAGCCTAGGAGATACGAGGAGGAGTAATCCCATGCTGTTTAGAACCAACAACGGGTAAAGGAGGAAGGGTTGTTTTTAGCCCATCTATAATGTTTCCGAACGCATGTCTCTTTCTGTATCCTCCATCAAGGGGCAGAGCAAAATGATTAAATCAAAAACAATATATGTTGATTGGCTGATTGGATATTGCTTAACGTCTCATATTTATGAAACTTGGCTAATCGAGACGAAGGGAGGGACTTATGGGGTGACGCGGGGGGACAAGGGGTGGACAGGCATATGCTGGTCAGAACCAGCCACAAGCGTCTTGAAGCCAAAATTCTGAAAAACTTTTGAAGGGTTTGCACAGAAATCTTGCCAAAAGTAATCAGAACGTCGCCCAATAAATGTAAAAAGAAGTAGCCATCTACAATACATTGACGCAATAAACATAAGCAGGCGGACCATTTGTTACACCACTCTATCTACGCATTGACATTTATTTATTTGCTAAGTTAAGGATTGATCCCAAATCCATTATTATGTAGGTCTCTTTCTATTTGTACTTCAATCATTTTGCCAGCAGTACAAGTTTTCATACGTTTTTCTCCTTCTAAGTAAGTGCAGTAACCATTTTAAAGTATGTACCTAATCGGATAAAAAAGGGTGCTTTACCACAAAAAGGTGTAGGCCTATGAAACACAAAATGCCTCCGTCAAAGTCGTTTTGTAAATATTCGTGCACCAAACGATGCACGAAATAGCATTTGTTTCAACTTTCAACCATGTACCTTATGAGGATCATGGTCATTTTGGGCATCTTTGTAGCGTATTTGGGTGCGAGGGTCCTCTCAAGAGTCCAAACGCGAGAACTCGCGTAGCCTTCACTATAAAGGGTTTTCGTATTATCGGAATGGCGGCAAAGGCACATCGCAGTACCTTATTTGTTCCCGAAAGAGGTCTTTAACAGTAAAATGCCCTGGTAGAGCGTTGATGAAACGTGGAGCCGGGACTCTCTTATTACCATGCGGCTGCACAACCACAAACGAGACATTCTGATGGAACAAAGGGACAAGTTGTGGTCGGCTGTCATGGCGCGGTGGATGTCGGAAGCAACGAAACCTAAGCAAGTATTCAGAGAGGAGTGCAACAAGTGAGCGATTTCTAACAACTAACAAAAGTGTATAACTAATTATGGGTTATGTTGATGTCACAAGGGACAAGGGGTGGACAGGCCTGCGCTGGTCAGATCCAGCCACAAGCGTATGGAGATTTCACTAGGGTGATGAGCAAGAAATCGGTTGCTATTTGTTTTACATTGTGTCTCAGCGAATGGAAACGTGCAAGTTGGCCTATGCCGATGGCGTGTCGCTTTTGGAGGTTAAGTCCTAGTAGACGATTACGTGTGCAACGGTGTTGTGACCGTCGCTGTATGAAGTGCCAGGCTCTCTTCTATCCAAGTGTACGGACTTTCTCTCTGGCCCACTAGCCTACATTATTAACCGATCCTTCTCTGAAGGCATTTTCCCCTCCAAGCTAAAGGCAGCAAAAATTATACCTTTTTATAAACACAAAGGTAAAAAATCTGAAATGACAAACTATCGTCCCACCTCCCTCCTTTCATCTTTTTCCAAAATATTTGAATATATCATGCACGATCGTCTAATATCATTTCTAAATGGGGTTCCCCACGTCGTGGTCGTCTCCGTCTGAGTCATCATCCGTCCATGTTGTCATTGTCGTCGGGGATGTAGAAACAAACCCAGGACCTGGTGATGTTAAAATGTTTTACAAGAATGTGAGAAGTGTGGTCAACCGTTTGCCTGAATTCAACACTTTCTTTGCAGACAACTCTTGAGTTTGATATTATTTGCTTGACTGAAACCTGGCTGCATGAGGGCGTGGGACAGTCGGAAATACTAAATGATCAATATGATGTGCATCGTGCGGACAGGGGCCGTAATAGCGTGAATAAAAAGCGTGGTGGAGTGTTGACAGCCGTGTCCAGTAGGCTGACTTCGGTAAGGAGGGAGAACCTGGAGATGGTGTCGCTTGAATGTGTGTGGTGCGAGATCAAGCTGAAGAACAACAACGCTTCTTTGTTTGTTGGATGCGTCTACTTGCCTCCGCCAGTGACGTGTGAGTACGTTGACGTGTTGCGTACATCGCTTTCGTTGGTGCAGAGTGCAATGAATCCTAGGGACTGTATTTTGTTGTGTGTCGATTTTAACTTTCCGCAAATTCAATGGTTAGAAGGGCGGTCTACGAAAACTCTTGAACCTTGTGTTGTTAATAACAACAACAACAACAATGTCACTGTCATGTCTTTTATAAATATAGTGTGTGAATTCAATCTTATTCAAACCAACTCCTTCCCCACATGCAATGACAATGTTCTCGACCTCATATTTGTTGATAACTTGGACATTAGTGTATGCACAGTTGCGCGACGCCAGCGGAAAGTGGCAAAATTACAGCAAGACCGACTCGAGGATCATCGAGGTGAGAAAACGCTAGAGAAGTTTATCCCCTGAATGTTCTTGGCCTTTTTTCTATATTTTTTTTCATGTTTTGTTTGTTTTTAACCTCTTGGTTGAGATGGTTGCATATTATTCCTTTAGTCATAATCAAATGACAATATCCTAGGCTATCACAAGAGAAAAGAAAACAACATTTTCTAATTTGTGGACTTCAGTCTGTCTCAAATGATGATACGTGGAGTCAGGAGTTTTAAATTAACGAACACAGCAAAAGTCTTAAATACAAGGTTTGTCTAATATTTCGGGCTCTGAAAGTATAAAGTTTGAAATATTTTTGGATTGTGAAGGTCGATTAAATAATTAGTGAATTTCTGATTGGGACGTATTCAAATCAAGGGAATGTTGTGCCTAGCATGAAAAGTGGGATGTATTTTATTTAATCAAATAATTAAATTGCGTTAGTAAAGATGTATGATTTTTAATTTTTATATACTTGCTTATTTGTCAACATTTTGGAAATTCTAAGGACTAAGCACTTTCTAAATTGAATAACTTAAAACGCAAAATGCATACTGGATAGTGAATAGTGACCATATTTTAAATGATGCTTAACAAACAGAAAGTAAAGATGTTTGTTCTCCCCCAGCATGTTTGCTTATGTAACTAACTGTATGTGTGTATCGAGCTCTGTGTTGTATTGCAGAGCGCCCACCTGACCGGCCAGACCGAGATCAACCTGCCCGGTGGAACCTTCATCGTCAACTTCGCTGCGAATTATCAGATCAACGAAGAGACTGGCACCACGAACCGACTACAGCGCCTCCTCAACTGGAAGACACCGCTAAACATCTTCGCCTCCGAGACGTTGGAGAACATGAAATTGCCAATTACTGATTACGGTTGGTCTCGCTAAGCTTAAAATAATATTGTGCCAAGTGTAGTTACGTAAAATCCGTAGGCCGCCATGTCGGATTTTGATAACTTTTGTATATTATTTCTCATTTTTTTTTAATTACCAAAATAAAATATAGGTTAGGTAGTGGTTGTTTTCTTATGTTTCAGCCGTAAATCCCTTTAAATTGGGTCATAGCACAATTTATGTTGAATACGTAAAATGTCACTGGTGGTCATGATATGGGGACGATATTTTGGATCCGCCCCTAAAGCCGATTGTTATCGTCATGTACATCACTGTGTAAAATATTGATCCCGTGTCTATAATAGTTCAATATATGTGTGCAATGTGAAGATGTAATATCATTTGATGGTAGCAGCTCAGATGAGGATTTTATTGGCCCCACTCCAACAAATATACGCCTCAAAAAGTGTAAGTCAAATACCTCAAATTGATTGAGTTGCTCATCTATGATAGAAACTCTAGAACAAAGTTTTGGGCAAGGTCTAGGCCAAAGAAAATGCAATGATGTAGTAATGTTTTATTTATAATTAAACCTGCAGACTGGCACTCACTTCATTAAATAGCAGGAATATGTGAAGGCATTTTAAATGTCATTGTCAATTAATAGACCTAGAAATTCACTGGTTCCTTTGCCTACCATGTGGTCCGAGCAAAATTTTTGTTGTTGTTGTCTTGCTTCTGCAGTTGGTCAAAGACCGGTGGCAGGTTTCGTCTCCTTAATCTTCGGATTCCTTTCGACGTATATTTTCCTTCATGTTATCCTTGTAGTTTAGTTCCCTTCACATTACTTCTCTTTCTTCCCTTTCACTAACTCCTTAGGCTGTTCCTTAATCTTCATCATCCTCCTCATGTATTCCTTGGTCTATTGGTAGCTGATTAGGCTTTGCTTTGCTTTATCAACTTTGCATTACATTAATTTTGACCTACTAGAATTATTTGCCTACTTGTAAACCGATTAGTAGATTATCTTAGACCAAGGGTACTAGAAACTAATATGCCTTCCCACAGAGCAAATGTTGGTAACAGAAGGCTAATCAATGTAATTTACTAGCGAGCGTGTCGCATATTGGGTCCAGCCAAGATGAACAGGTACGCACATCTGCATGCGCTCGACTGAGTCGCGTTGTGTTCGCAACAGGCGGCGACTGATTGCAAGATTGTCGAAAATTTATAAAGCTGTTACAAATCAAACAATACCGATTCACTGCTAGCTAAATGCTCACTATTTTAAAGCAAATGTGTTGTGTTTTATTTACATAGTATGATTGTGTAAAAATAGAGACACTGCAAATAACCTTTGGTGAATTACAACCCCAATTTTTTTGTTGTAGGCATAGCCGTATAATCAATTTTTTTTAAATGGATTTTACAACATTTTAATCTCCTTTGCCTACCTGCCAGTATAATCTACCTATCCTAATTAGGAAAGTCATAATTTAATTTGATTGGATATTGCTTTACGTCTCATATTTATGCAACTTGGCTAATCGAGACGAAGGGAGGGACGTAAGGGATGACGCGGGGGGACAAGGTGTGGACAGGCCTGTGCTGGTCAGAACCAGCCACAAGCATATGGGGAGGGCAGGGGTTCCCCCACGTCGTGGTCGTCTCCGTCTGTGTCATCATCCGTCCATAATGTCATTGTCGTCGGGGAGGTAGTCAAAGGGAAGGGGAAAATTCCTCGACGGCTACCCGGAGCTCGCCATTAGTTTCAGGGTGTGAAACTCTCCTACTCACGGGCCAAACCACGAGAAGGTTGCGAGTTGGAATTTGATGGCCCGTCAAAATTTAAGTCTGGTAGATTAAACATGAAGATCACTTCCGTTCACACTTCCAGCGCACACCAAGCGGCCGTTACACGGTACAATTACCTTTTAAACAAGATCCGCAAGGGTTGGGAAAATCAAAGGACCAAGCTATTAAAAGATTTAAGAACCTAGAACGACGTTTATCTTCGAATAACATACTGAAAACACAATACTGCGATTTTCTCAATGAATACCTGGAACTTACACATGGAGTTGGTTGAGGAACAAACTGAACCTGAAAACTGCTACTATCTTCCTCACCATCCAGTTCTTAAATCTTCAAGCACAACTACTAAATTACGCGTTGTCTTTGACGCTTCAGCAAAGTCATCCAGTGGCCAATCATTAAATGAAATGCTAATGGTTGGACCAACCATTCAACGTTGATTTGTTTTCAATAATGCTGTCGTTCCGTATGCATCTTTATGTTTTCACCACAGACATCAAGCAGATGTACTGGCAAATTCTGGTTGAACCCACTCAAACAGAGGACGGCTCCAAAGTCACCGTTTACAAACTCCTAAGACAAGAACTGATAGACTTAAGTCCAAATCAGAAGTTAAAAAACTTCTGACTTTAGCGGGAATCGAACCCTGGCCCTTCTGCATTGGAAGCAGATACGCTAACAACAAGACCAACGCACTAGCATAAGCACTAGATATTTATAATGGTTAAGAGCATGTTTAATCTCAAGCTTGTATACAAATTACTACGCCTGAGTAATTACGCGTTTTGATTTTGCTAGGACGGCTCCAAAGTCACCGTTTACAAACTCCTAAGACAAGAACTGATAGACTTAAGTCCAAATCAGAAGTTAAAAAACTTCTGACTTTAGCGGGAATCGAACCCTGGCCCTTCTGCATTGGAAGCAGATACGCTAACAACAAGACCAACGCACTAGCATAAGCACTAGATATTTATAATGGTTAAGAGCATGTTTAATCTCAAGCTTGTATACAAATTACTACGCCTGAGTAATTACGCGTTTTGATTTTGCTAGGACGGCTCCAAAGTCACCGTTTACAAACTCCTAAGACAAGAACTGATAGACTTAAGTCCAAATCAGAAGTTAAAAAACTTCTGACTTTAGCGGGAATCGAACCCTGGCCCTTCTGCATTGGAAGCAGATACGCTAACAACAAGACCAACGCACTAGCATAAGCACTAGATATTTATAATGGTTAAGAGCATGTTTAATTTCAAGCTTGTATACAAATTACTACGCCCGAGTAATTACGCGTTTTGATTTTGCTAGGACGGCTCCAAAGTCACCGTTTACAAACTCCTAAGACAAGAACTGATAGACTCAAGTCCAAATCAGAAGTTAAAAAACTTCTGACTGTAGCGGGAATCGAACCCTGGCCCTTCTGCATTGGAAGCAGATACGCTAACAACAAGACCAACGCACTAGCATAAGCACTTGATATTTATTATGGTTATTGCATGTTTAATTTCAAGCTTGTACGAATTACTACGCCTGAGTAATTACGCGTTTTGATTTTGATTTTGATTTTGATTTTCCCCGGTCCCAATTGCCCGGTTTTTGTTATATGAGGTACATCTGAGTGTGGCCCAAGTTTCAAAGTTCTAAGATGAACCGTTTTCTCGGTATAGCGTATTATTCATAAGAGTACGGAATTACCTACTTTTGATAATTTTGGTTTTTTTCCGGTACCCGTTAACCAATTTTGCTTTCCATATTCAAAAGTGATAAAGAATGAGAGATATCAAAATGTATTCCACGTTTGAAACATCTCAGTTGTAGCGTTTTCTTTGAATGATTCATTTCTTAAAGTTCAGATATGTTTTTTGTCATTTTTGGGCCCATGGTCATCCCAAATTTAGCCCCTTGTGTTTTGGACGCAAGATATTTATAATGGTTAATAGCATATTAAATTTCAAGTTTGTACAAATTACCACGCCTTGGTAATTACGCGTTTTGATTATCATCCAAATTTTGATTTTCTCCGGTCCCTGTTACCCGATTTTGGTTTTGAAAGCAAAAGGCACTGCGTCTGAAATACACCTAAGTGTGGTCCAAGTTTCATAGTTCTAAGATTTACCGTTTTCTCTGTAGGCTAAATAAATCTCCGTGGAGAACTCCTAGCCACCCACCCACCCACCAAACCACCAGCCAGCCTTAAAGGAGGGCTGTCACGGTTGAAGATGATTTTCGACCATGCTCATATTATTTAATTAACTTTGAGTTGTCGTAAGAATGAAGAGAGCGTCGAAAACTAGAATTCAATCGGAGTTTCGGTTCGGAAGTTGGCGGGAGTGTTCTTTTAGAAGTGGTGGGGGTGAAACGTCACCGCTACGAGTCGACTCTTGAATGCGCGCGCAGATCCCTTGCCGGGCAGGTATAAGCGCGTATAACTAGCCGCTGTCGACTCGTGAACATTGTCACAAGAGACTGCTTGGGATTTTATAATCTATTGTAACTTGCATTGATCAATCCTGCGGCATAATGTTGCAATTATCATTGATTTAAAAATGAAATTACCACCTAGATTTAAAATATTTTTGAGGTGTCCAACAAACAACAAAATTTGGGAAAGTAAAAATGTCGCTCACCTCAGTTCCTCACTGTTCAAAGGACACCGCGCAATCAAAAACAATATTATATGCAATGATGTATTGTACTATTCAAAGAACACCGCGCAATCCAAAAATATAATTATTATATACATTTCAAAGGACACCGCGCACGATGCTATCTTTAGTACTCTTGGAATCTTGAGAATCGGGACAGTTGCATTTCTTCCAATGATGGTCGGGGAATTGGAGAGATGTTCTGAGATACATCCACAAGATAAGGAAGGTCATCAATGGACACATCTATGTCACCTCTGACGAACGCCAATAACACTTGTCCTCACGGATTACACCTTCTACATACTTCTTTGCCAACTTGGAATATAGCGTTTCAGTGCGATGGACATCCCGCCCAACGTTTTTATAATGATCGATGATCGCCAACATGCCGCGGAGGCTGATTTCTTTGGCAAGTATTTGAGCCGCTCATTATGAAACAATTTTAGGTTGCTCGTGTGACAATAGTGCTTTGTATGCCGCAAGTCCTGAAGGAATGTATTATCCAGAATGATGTTCGATAAAACTCTAAAATCGTGAGAGTTCTCATCTATCCAGTCGACGTCCTAACCCTATCCTCGTCGAAATCGTCACGGGTACACAGTGGAAGTGAGCATTGCCTTCCTATGTATCGTGTGAGAGAACAGATTTGAACTTTCAGACCAAAACAACGTCGTCGCCATTGCAGGACATCGATGACCACCACAAATAGTTGATTAAATTATTTGGTTTCCAGTCTTCCAAACCAGGTGCTTTCTTCTCGACAGCTTTAATAGCTTTGGCCATGCTCTTACTCTTCATGTTATACATCAAATCGGCAGGAGAAAAGTGATTGGAACATACCACCGAAGTCACACTTGGCGCAAAATCAAACCAACTAATTTTATTCACCCACGCTTTGTGACAGACTGGAGATCGAACCCTGCTCGAAAACTTGTGAAAACTGATTCGTCTTCCGTCAATTACTTGTCCAGGACTATTTTAACACTTGAAGACTGAACAGCACGGCATGATAAAATTCAAATTATAACAATTTTAACCAAGAAACACTCACTAAAAAGACAATAACGCGATTAAATACCCTCCTAGACACATTCACAGCCATAATATTGTGTATAATTTGTGTTTGTGTTTAATTTATTGTGTGTAATATTGTGTGCACAATATTGATGTGTATATGTTGTCATAACAACACTAGAAGAACATCTTATGGAGGGTGGACAAAATTAATGAAAATGAAGGTAAACGACAAGCCCGCGGAGCGAGACAAGCGCGTAACTCACACTGCGTGGGTGGAAGTATGCAAGCCTGGCGATGGCACACGAGTAGTAGCGGTGACGTCACGAAATCGGCTGCCGAGAGCTAAATCGTCCTAGTTCACTGATGTGAAATCGTAGAGACTTCGCGTTTGCGGCGTTCGACTTTTTGCGTGTATGAGCATATTTCATATTCGTGACAGCCCACCTTTAAGGAATTTGACGATGTTGAGAGCCTTTTTTAACACAGAACGAGTTGTCGGATCGGGTTGATTTTTTTTTTGGTATGTCATGGACCACATACCAGGTCATATACCGAGTTTCAAGATTGTAACTCTTTCGGGGCGGCGTGTGCAGATAGCTGAAAACCCCCCAACTCTTGTAGGTGTATATAGGGCCGGAGTTCGGTGTCGCCTAAGCATCGCATCGCTTGTCTGCCGGGCGACGACCGTCGCCCTAGATACTCTCGTCTAGTGTATCATTCATATTCATCACAAATCGCCGGGGTTGTCAAATACGGGGTTGGAGGTTGTGAAGTGTATGCCTGGCGTTTGGATTGCCAAGATGGCCGGCAAGTATGAAAAGAAAAGTGCGAGAGTAGAATATATATTAAAACCATTTAGTTAACATTATAAACTGCATGCAAGAGTACAAAATTGTCATCAACTGGCCGTTAGCTTGTCCCATCTCTCATAAAGGAGCTTGGTCTAGTCTTGCCTGCTCTCTCTAAACTTTTCTAGAATACTTTCCGGCAGCAGCTTAATTCGTTTTTAAAAACCCTCTAAGGTCTTATCCCTCACTACCCCCCCCCCCCCTGGCAGGCCATTCCACTCCACCACCGTTCTAGCGTTATAGAATCATTTGGTTCCAGCCAAAGATGAGTTTCTACCTACGGCCGTTGCCCATGTTCCTCTCTCATATTTCCACATATTATGATGATCCCCTCTGGCAACATAATTTGCCCTCCTTAGATGGCTATTCATCTCCCCCCATCCAGTCACCCTAAACTTTTTCCCTAATCTGTCGATCCTTCTTCTATCATCCAGCTTTTCCCATCCTAGATCCTGAACCATGCTCGTAACGCTTTCATGAGTCCTTACTAGCTGTCCATTGATCAATAATTCCTCCTTGCACATATTCCCCTTCCTAAGGACCCTTCTAGCAGCTCTTTTCTGCATTGCCTCAATTTCCTCAATTTCCCCTTTCGTATACGGATCCCATACAGCCCCTGCGTACTCTACTACAGGTCTCACCAAAGTTCTATAAGCGTGCCCCTTTAATTTGCCCCTTTAACTTAAAAATTGTAAAGTGTTTGAATCGTCTAACCCCCGCTTTGAAATTCGCGCTTCAACAGGTTTGAGAGATCGCCCCGTTCAAAAAATCGAACATCGGTCGATGTTCAAAACTTCACAGGTAGGTCTAGGCTGGGTCTAGGCTCAGCCCATAGGTCAAGTGGATTGATTTTGTTTGTATTCTGTAGGTAATTATGATTACTTCATGATGTAATCACATTAGCGTAATAGTCGCACACAAAAATCAGCACACCCCTTGACCCAAGACCCAAACCTCAACAAAGTAATCGAGATCTGAGGAACAAAAATTTCAAACGCGGAAACAAGAAAAGCGTCCTTCTTTAAAATCATTGCAAGCAGCAATCCATGCTAGGTCAAAGGAGGAAGGATGAATAACACTGCTCAATGCAAGCAAGGACAACAAGACAACACTGACACTATGGAGGCCTAGGGACCAGTCCAAGACATTCCCGGCTGGATGGAGAAATCAATTCCTATTGTGCGTTCACCAAGGAAGGCCTCCATGGCTAGCAAGACAGTGTTTAATGACCAGTGGATGGATGGGATCCTGAATCCAGAATTTTCTAGTTGGATAAGTCGTGTTAAATAGAATAATACACAAGCCTATTGTAATGTTCGTTACAAAACATTTGAACCGAGTAATATGGGCCGGCAGTCTATAATATCTCACTCCAAGGGTCCATCTCACTAAAACATTGTTAGATTATTATTATTATTATTATTATTATTATTATTATTATTATTATTGGATATTGCTTAACGTCTTATATTTAGTCAACTTGGCTAATCGAGACGAAGGGAGGGACGTAAGGGATGACGCGGGGGGACAAGGGGTGGACAGGCCTGTGCTGGTCAGAACCAGCCACAAGCGTATGGGGTTCCCGCACGTCGTGGTCGTCTCCGTCTGTCATCATCCGTCTGTGTTGTCATTGTCGTCGCCGTCGGGGAGGTAGTCGGGTGGAAGTCAAAAGGTGCATGGCGGCGAGGTCATATTGATGCTGCACGTTAGGTACATTGGAGGTTTATAAAATCTTATTAATGACAGTACCACATGGGCTCTAAGGTGATAAAAAATTGGTAGTGATTTACTAAATGTGCAGTAAGGTTCATCGTGATGATACTATATTGTCGCAGATATTATTACAGATTCCAGGAGACAATTTTAAACTGGTCTCCACACTAGAACCAAATGCATGACAAAGAAATAGTAATGGATTAGACGGCAAACCAAACATATCAGTACTAATTGGTGGGACAAACGATAAAGACCAGGGCTTAGATTGGATTGATTGGATATTGCTTAACGTCTCATATTTATGCAACTTGGCTAATCGAGACTAAGGGAGGGACGTAAAAGATGACGTGGGGGGACAAAGGGTGGACAGGCTTGTGCTGGTCAGAACCAGCCACAAGCGTATGGGGAGGGCAGGGGTTCCCCCACGTCGCGGTCGTCTCCGTCTGTGTCATCATCTGTCCGTGTTGTCTTTGTCGTCGCCGTCGGGGAGGTAGACCAGGGCTTAGATTTGTCACCCATTAACCCCGAGTCTACACAAAATAAAGCAACTTGAGAGTCGCGACACATTTAACAATCCTAGGACCCAGCAATAATAAAAATGTAAACATGTGTTCCATACTTCACAGATACGACAAAACGTACCTCAATAACACCATCCAGCAAGTAAACTTGTCAATGAAAGCAGCATTTGCATTAACGGAAAATGTAACCTTCCTTAATCTAACCACCATTGAAAAAGATTGTTACACCATACATGGACTTCATCTTAATCTCACAGGCAAATTGAGATTATGCAAACTAAAAAAAAAGCAATCCTGATTCCAGCCTGGAGTATATGAACATCAGAACCAAAGAAGAAGTTAGTTAGCTAGTTACTGTTGTTATAGGGCACTCAACAATAGAGTTATCAGTGCCCATGTCAAGTGTATTGGAATCTTCCAAATTTTCTTTTTCCATAATTGTGGATTACCGCCTTGTTTTCTTCTTTCCAAGGGGAGGAACGTAAGGGGCGCCGCGGGGGAACACGTGGTGGACAGGCCTGTGCTGGTCAGAACCAGCCACAAGCGTATGGGGAGGGCAGGGGTTCCCCACGTCATGGTCTTCTCCGTCTTGTGTCATCATCCGTCCGTGTTGTCATTGTCGTCGCCATTGGGGAAGTAGGAGAAGGGAAGGGGTTCCCCGACGACGACCCAGAGCTCGCCATTAGTTTCAGGGAGTGAAACTCCCCTATTCACGGGCCAAACCGCGAGAAGGTTGCGAGTTGGACTTATTGATTGGATATTGCTTAACGTCTCATATTTGTGCAACTAGGCTAATTGAGACTTATTGTTGTCATATTTAAAATGACACATTACAATTATTATGCCTTTTAGAGCAATCTCCAGTCTCTAGTGCACAACACACTTATTCAGGTGTAGTCTAATTAGTTTGTACTGTTGCAATTGTTTTAGTGCTGCCACAGCTAATTGAGACGGCAAAGGAGGCTGCTGAGAAGCTCAAATAGGAGCGGCAGGGAACTAAAATAAAAACTGCACCAACACCACAACAAGTTGGCCTATCTCGGACTTTCTACGGCGCCTCAACATCAACCTGTCACCACCAAACACAAACACCGCGTCCTGCAAACATTGAATCGGTGGTACCTACACGTACCGGTACCAGTAGGCCTACTCCATCATCAACACCTACCACTACCAGAAACTCTACTGAAGTCGCCCATGTGGTAAGAATTGACGTAGTTTTATTTTATTTTAAAAATTCCTACTCTTTTGGAGTAGGTAGGTATAGGAAAACTTACTTAAAGCCATACTCTCACATTGACTTGTTGCTTACTTATGTTAAACCTAAATTTATTTTAGGAATTTAGAAAAAAAAAATGAACGAAATCGGTCAATATTTAAACATGGTACGACCAATATTGTGGAAATTGTATAGTGCGTGACGTCACCACCCGTGACGTAGCTGGATGGGTACAGAGCTTTGCTACCGATCAACTCGAGTGAATGCGGCCGCTCACTGCCCGCCCATTCAATACCATCGGGCACGGGACGGGTCAGTTGAAAAGTGTTTGTTCTATGTACACGATGTTAGGATTAGCTCCCTTAATTTTCGAGCCTTCATACACAGAAAGTGAACAGAGGGAAAATCTCAAGAAAAATTAAGAAAAAGAAGCCTGGATAAAACAGTTTAGTGGCAGGAAAGGTGATCTTAAATAGTGTAGTTGTAATGAATGTACATCAATGGATACCGACACAGAGTGCTTATTGTCAGGAATAGGAAAAAATCACAAATTTGCATGCTAATTTCGATTGTATTACTATCCATGATGGGTTCGAGCATATTATTAACATTCATTCTCTCAACACTGCTAGGCACCAGTTTTTGTTACTCTCCACGTGTAAAGACCAACGATATATAGGATTTAAAGTCGCATACGGGAGTACTGTGGACTACTTTGACTAAAAGTGATTCGACTTTAATGATTTCTTTATCATTGTAAGGATTAGAACAGTGTATACATTTGTTACACGATTTTAGCCCACGGATTAAAATGAAAATCACATTTCTGTATCATAAACCTGATTTTGATTTTGTTGTCCAATAAATCCACATTTAAACACTCACGTGTCACAAATTAATTATTTATAAAACTAAGAATTATTCGGTATGTTTGCCGTCTCTTTGTATGACACACGTATCACTAACTTTAAAAACACTAGAACCTATAAGAAGACAAAATCCACACTTCAACTATATAGGTATGTTTGTTAACTGTAGTCAATGAGCCATATCCGTACTCTTCACATATCTCGACAAACCTGTAATGCTATTCACTACACATTAATTAACTTAGTACAAAAAACACTTGTTGAGCTGTCACTGTGCTAGAACAAATACTGCGAACACTCCATCCACACAGAATGTCAACCCCTTACTAAATACAACACGTGTTCTAAACGAGTGTCTACCCCCGCCCGGCCGGCTTTGTCAGCTCAGCAGGTCCCCATCCACCTGCGTCACATGCCCCCAGGCGCGCGTCAAAACAAACCGTTGTATAGGGTATAGGCCTCATCCAAGGTTGCCAAAATGTCCGGCATTCTTATTTTTTGTACACCTTCTTGTATTAAAAAAATACTTCATCCATTGTGATTTAATGCCTTTAAATAGTTATACGCAAAAATTAATAACTGTTTTTTTTATTGGATATTGCTTAACATCTCATATTTATGCAACTAGGCTAATCGAGACGAAGGGAGGGACGTAAGGGATGACGCGGGGGGACAAGGGGTGGACAGGCCTATGCTGGTCAGAACCAGCCACAAGTGTATGGGGAGGGCAGGTGTTCCCCCACGGCGTGGTCGTCTCCGTCTGTGTCATCATCCGTCCGTGCTGTCATTGTCGTATTGTTGTGTGTATGTAAGGTATAAGCCTCTCCCATCACAAATCAACAAACCGATTTTTCTATCCCTCATAACGGAAAATGAAATAAGTTTGCGCATTCAAGAGATGCCCTCTGTTTCAGCTAGCGGATATGACGGTCTCGATGAATCACTCATTAAAGGCATTCGACCCAACTACTTAACTCCCCTATGTCACATATCCGAGGAAACAAGGAACAGTATGGCTCTCTGGCGCGCGAGTGAGGAACTAGAGAATCGGGGATAGGTACGCCCACCTGATAGGAAAACGCAATGTGAATCGCGTCAGTCTACGAAAATACTAAGAAATATTATGATTGTATATTTAATTCACCAAATTTGCAATTTAGAAAGCAATAAAATACAGTAACCAAATAGATTTCCATCCATTTCAACCATTTACTCATACAAAACTACCTGAAAGGTATTATCTAAACTTGACTTTTGGGTCTCGGCAGTGGATGTTGACAGGTTCTTGAATGAAGCATATTTTTTGAGACATTATTTTATCTAGCCGATTACACTACCCATTAATGTCTGTGTTTATATGTAAGCAGATTACACCAGAGTTTGAAAAATGGATTCAACCTCATATCGCCCTTCGTTTTGCCTTTGTCAGCTCCGTTCACGCGAGATTTTAGGCCTAGATTTGCTTTGGTGCGGTGTCAAAGTAGGCCCAGGGCCTGCCACATGTTTATTATTTCGTGTAGGCTCTTTATTAAATAATAATATAAGAAGCTCGAAAGGGTGTGATGGCCTACATACGAAATTAAGTCTGGCCAGAATATTATTTTTAAGCCAGAGTTTTGCACGTCTGCTAGCCCTAGGCTAGGCGACTTGGCTGTAAATGCGAGATCAACACGCCTAGACAACACAGCTGACGGAGCCTATCCAATTTATTGAAATAAATTGATAGTTTGGGATACAGACTGGTTAATTATTTTCTAAATTTATATTTTAGTAACAAAAATTATTAGTTTTCTTCTAGCCGAGTCATTTGACACCTAGGGATGGTTGAAACTGGCAAGCAGTAGGCCTAGGCCCTAGGCCAAGCTAGGCGGCCGTCCAATTTTCCGCGCTGTTCTCTCAGTTTATCACAGCTCTAGACCATTAACATTTTGTCAAATTACTAGGCCTAGTCCACGCTTGCATTAGCATATTATACTACAAGGATATTTTATACTCTGGGATTAGTAATTGATGCTCTTTGTTTTAGATTTAGGGCAAACAAATCATAGGCGCTAGTAATTTGAAATGCAGTACGTGAGAAGAACGTACCCTATATAAAATCACTTATTCTTTACAGATTTTCATTATGTTTAAACTTTAACTATACCACAAGGTATCAACCTATAGTTCTGAATCATTTTCTTTTATGTAACTGGACGATTTCAACAGAAAAAGTAGGTTTCAAGATTGGGTCCATGCAATGTAAGCCAAGCGTGTGGACGGCAGCTATCCCCTTTTACCCGGCCATCTTGCTAAACAGCTGATGGCTCACTAGCGCTCCATCGGACCTTTTTTCTCCGGATTTAATCTCTCACTTGAAACCGGTATTTTTCCGGATAAATTTAAAACAGCAATTATCATTCCAATTTAAGAAACTGTAAATAAAACAAAAAATTGTAGCATTAGGCCTATTTCTCTGTTATCACACTTTTCTAAATTATTAGAAAAATGCATCAAATTAAGACTTATGCAGTTTCTAGAATCGAATTCTCTGCTGTAGGCAAATCAATTTGGCTTTTGATTGGATATTGTATATTGCTTAACGTCTCATATTTATGCAACTTGGCTAATCGAGACGAAGGGAGTGACGTAAGGGGTGACGCGGGGGGACAAGGGGTGGAGAGGCCTGTGCTGGTCAGAACCAGCCACAAGCATATGGGGAGGGCAGGGGTTCCCCCACGTCGTGGTCGTCTCCGTCTGTGTCATCACTCATCATCCGTCCGTGTTGTCATTGTCGTCGCCGTCGGGGAGGTAGTCAAAGGGAGGGGGAAAGTTCCCCGACGACGTGGGTGGGGAAAAGTGGGCAGAGCAGTCCCTCGATAAACAAATAGCAGGCTACAGCAGACTCGCTGTGATCGATCCCCTCCCGCCCGCAGCAGCCCGGGCTGGTTGGCTAGCCGATTGCACTGCCTAGACAACATATGGAACAAATTTGATACACACAAACCCTTTCAATAACCCTTGAGTTGGGAGATAGATATAATGTTTTATCATTGGTTTTATAGTAGGCGACTATTACGCTAGATATTTTGGACAGGGGCAATTCTTGCGCGAAAATCTTATTAATCACCAACATAATGTGTGATTGAGGTATGTAGTTTTTTGCGAAATGTAATGGTATTGGTAGGCCTATGTAAAGCTACATTCTTATTACTACTGATAAATCAAAATCACACACTCTTGAATATTTAGCTTTACCCTACTACAATTAGAATAAAAATAAAATAATTAAATGTCCCTTTGCTAGAAATTTGCGCATTTGGGGATGTTTTGACGTTGGCATCAGTGACTTTTGGGGTGCACTTTGGCGGGCTGCTGTCCTGCGTCCTCTAGTTACTTCCTTCCTGCACCCGCTGGAGCGTCACTTGCGCTTTGCTGCTCGTTGTAGGTAGGCTAGGCTTACACGTTGTTCTTAAAGTTCAGTTTGTGATGGCATCCGCAAAACACGCTCTTGTTGAGTGGGCTGAGAAAGGAGAAGATGGAACCATAAGGTACTCGATTGTACCTATTTTGTGGGTGAGAAATTTTAATGAAATACATGGTAAGTCTTTCTTCTGAAAGTACATTGTAAACTATCCCAGTAGGCTTACTAGCCTAGGCATTTTTATTCTCTTTATTGTGTTGTTTTAATTTTGTCAAGTAGTGTTTGCAAGCATAACATTGCACCATGTAGGTTATGGCCTAGGCCTATAGGCCTAGCGGGCTCGACTTTGGGAGAAATTTGCCCAGATTCCCGATTTTGTAACTTTTTCTGGAATGAATCCAGTAGGCCTAGGCTTACATAAAACAAAAAACTGTAAGTTACCTACACGTAAAGAGTACTGGACTCTTAGGGCTAAATTCCTTTCAACATGTTATTGTTATTAGTTTCAATAGCGTAAGAATGATGAATAAACTAGTTCTGTTTATGTTTAGGCGGAAACGTATTACCCGCCATTTTGATCAACGACGATCCACGAATCGTTACGCTTCGACCACAATGGTAGGCTATCCACAGCCTTCTTTATAATGTTCCCCTTTAGGCCACTCCTTAACTTCAAAATAATACTTAGGCCTACTTTAGCTCATTCAAAATTGGAAACTTCCTACATTTTTACATTATGTGAAATGTCAATGGGAAAATTCATTTTGTTTTTCATTAGGCCTAATGGAAGGAGTGTTGGCCTATCGGTTAGACCTTTTTTCATCCTGCTGTATTAAGGCTCTAGGCCTAGGCCTACTACTAAGCACTAGACAAAGGCCTAGTACTAGGGGTAGCTTACAAGGGCCAACCTACTGTATTTAGTTTTAATTTACATTAGGCCCTATGTTTGGAACCACAGAATTGGGACCGTGGCTCTACACAATTTAGGGATGTCCAAAATTTCGATTCGATCAAAGATAGTCCTAGGCCTATCATTTGATACGCTCTGCAATATTTTTGTAGGCCTAGGCCTGTTTATCTACTATTCGTAAAATATCAATCCGATTGAATTTATAAAATATAGGCCTAAACTATTTCTTCATGTTCTTTAGTAGTAGGGCCTAAAAGTAGGCCTTTGCTCATTAAATGCTCAACTTAAAACATATGATTGTGTTGAATTTTTCAGCAAAACGGGCTGTGTTGGAAGCAAAACTAAAAACCATTTGTAATACCATTGATACCAATGGCACACCCTCTCGGCCCGGTTGATTGATTGGATATTGCTTAACGTCTCATATTTATGCAACTTGGCTAATCGAGACGAAGGGAGGTACGTAAGGGATGACGCGGGGGGACAAGGGGTGGACAGGCCTGATCTGGTCAGAACCAGCCACAAGCGGTGACAAGAAAATTTCGGAGACACCCGACATCCAAGAGCGAAGAGCCAAGAGGTCTCGGCTAAAGGAACGCCAACCAATTTCGCCGATAATTTTTCTGCGTTGGAGTCGGCAAGCGAGTTAGAATATATGAATTCCGTAAGTAGGCCTAGGCCAACATGTATTCAACGTTTGACAATTGAAATATATACAATGTGAGTTTTTCACTAGCCTATATATCTTTTTTTAACTCATATTGGCAAAGTAGTTACTTCCATGAACAGAATAACAACAGTTTATTTTATTTTGGCCCTATAGCCTAGGGAATGTGCCATTCGGTCGCATAGGCCTACTTGCTTGGAAATGCTCAGTACGTACAAGTACAGTGACTAGATACAGTCTACCGTCTGTAATTTGGCTTCCCCCTACTGGTATTTCATAGGGTTGTGCAAACAGGTTCGCACAAACCGAACCTTCGACTTTCGAGGGCCTTCAAATTCCAACTCGACACCTTCTCGCGGTTTGGCCCGTGAATAGGGGAGTTTCAATCCCTGAAACTAATGGCGAGCTCTGGGTCGTCGTCGGGGAATCCCTTCCCTTTGACTACCTCCCCGACGGCGACGACAAAGACAACATGGACGGATGATGACACAGACGGAGGAGACGACCACGACGTGGGGGAACCCTTGCCCTCCCCATATGCTTGTGGCTGGTTCTGACCAGCACAGGCCTGTCCACCCCTTGTCCCCCCGCGTCATCCCTTACGTCCCTCCCTTCGTCTCGATTAGCCAAGTTGCATAAATATGAGACGAAAAGCAATATCCAATCAATCGACTTTCGAGATCGAATCGATAGGTCGAAATTTTCTGATAGGAATATTACGTTTGTTGCAAATGGCAGTGCTTGGGGAAGATATTTCACTTGCTACGAGGAGTAAAAGCGTACGCTCGACAACATACAGCTTAATGAAAAGTGTAGGCCTATTTAAATGTTGGTATTAAATATTTTTGGTTAAAAGTCAAGTAGTCAAGTCTCACATTTAGACGAAGCCATTGAAGAACTTTGTAACTTGGAGTTAAATGATCAGATTTTTTAATACCCATAATGAAACGTACGCATGAATTTTGATCCCGCTGAAGTCGAATAGATAAGTCTTCAGTCAAGTCATTATAAAACGTCGCAGTAATCAAAGCAAGGAAATATAAGGGATTGTACAAGCATTCTTTTGAGTTTAGTTGGAAGAAAGTTCTTAAGTCTATTTAGTGAATGTAGCGAGGCGTTAGTCTTTTGACAAACATGTTTAATATGTTCAGTCCAAGAATAATTGTCAGTTATATAAAGTCCTTAATTCTTAACATTATGTTGTGGAGGTATAGCCATGCCATTCAAGATAACATTAGGAAGTGTTAAATAATCAATTTTGTTAAAAAGTTTGTGATAACCTAATATGATGGTTTGTGATTTATTAGGCTTTACATGAAGGAGATTGTTAGAGGCCCACTTAGCAAGAGATTTTAGGTCCTCATTCATCATCAGTATTGCCTGGTTAATTGATGAAGGTGAAGCATGTAAGAAGATTTGCAAGTCATCGGCGTATAAATGATGATAGCAGTACTTTAAGGAAGATGATATATCATTAATATAAATTGAAAATAATAAAGGCCCAAGGACACTTCCTTGTGGGACTCCAGCACATACGGGTTCCCAGGTTGATTGATTGCCATCGAAAATTAAGCATTGATGTCCTTGACGAAGGTAAGATTCCATCCACTGAAGTGTGGGAGTAGAGAAATTGATAGATTTTAGTTTAGTTATAAGTATGTCAATGTCAACAGAATCAAAAGCTTTGCTAAAGTCAATTGATTGATTGGATATTGCTTAACGTCTCATATTTATGCAACTTGGCTAATCGAGCCAAAGGGCTCGTCTCCGTCTGTGTCATTATCCGTCCGTGTTGTCTTTGTCGTCGCCGTCGGGGAGGTAGTCAAAGGGAAGGGGTTCCCCGACGACGACCCAGAGCTCGCCATTAGTTTCAGGGAGTGAAACTCCCCTATTCACGGGCCAAACCGCGAGAAGGTGTCGAATTGGAATTTGAAGGCAGATATGACAAGATTTCTAGTCGAAAACCAACAAACTAATAAGTGATTTGTAGTTGAATGCATCGCGCTAATGTTTAAAATTAATCAGTATAAGGTTTAAAAATTGTTTACTAAGGTTTTATTTGCCATACACAACTCAAGGTTTAAGAATGTATTATATAAAGATGTGTACTGTAGTGTTATCAATTGCTAATAAATACAAGAACAGCAAAGAGGAAGCCGATGTTCTTGATGGTCTATTGATTGTGGAATCAAATTTGCAAATCAATAGTCGATAATAAATTATGTTTTCACGAGCAAGCTCGTTATGCAGAGGAAGACCCTGGTTTCAAAATAATGAGATATTATCTATGCTCGAAAGGTAGGAAAAAGGGGGGACGCATTAAAAGAGTTACTTGCAACACTTACACAAAGAATTCAATAAAAAAAAAAACTCAGGTACAGAAACCGGACACCCTGGTTGTGAGTTGGGGCTCCAAATCACACACTGAACATAACTTAACACTTTCCGAACATCAACCCCTCGGGCTGTACAGACAGAACAGACGGAGCACAATACTGAGATAACGAATGCTTCTCTGACATGCTGGGCAGAATTAACAGTGAACTAAACTTTCAGTCTGGACAGAGCAGAGGTTATAAAATGTTTCATCGAAGAGTATATAATGATATGGCATATCCTATCAATAGTCCGGATAACGATCATTACCCCATTGTCTTAGTTCTTCCCGTGTTTCTGCGATAGCAACTTTTTCTTGAACGACACCAGATGGGGTAGCGAACTCCCGATATTTTGACTGTTTACGCGCATTCCACTTTGAATTCCTCCCGCCCGAATTACTTTGCCTTTCATAATTCACCTATCCCTCAACAGGTGTCATCACGCATCTATTACCACAAAATGCTGACCATAGTACTTTGAGCCAAATAGCGACTGTATGATCGGCGCCACGTACAGAACTCAGTGCAGTGTAAGTGAACTCAACTGTCTACGCGTCACGTACGCAAGTGTACTGACAGCACCTCTCTCTCTCGCCACGTTAGCTACTGTGTGTGTGCGTTCTCTAAAATCTCGCCTCTCTCTGGGCAACCTCACGTGTGTGTTTATTCATAGTTTAATATAATATCATAACTCTCTTGCAAACTTAGTGTAGTTCTAACATAGTGCCTATCTACGCGCCACTGCCGTGTCATCTCGCCTGCTCCATCCCCTGCCAGCACGTCTACACGTCATCAGCACGTCCGACTAACAGTACGTCCAACCAGGTATGTGGTAATAGCTCTGCTACCGGCACTATCCCTCTACCTATATTTCCATCCCTCATTTATACAGTCCACTCCCCTTCACTACCTAGGGCAGTTCTAGAACTCTCTCAACTAGAACTCTAGGTCGCGTGTACATCCTCGCCCTTGCGCCAACATATTTTTGTCCTCCTCGGCCGAATCTTCAACCAGTGTTGATTTGGTTCTCGTTGCATTGTTGCATTTCGTAATTGTTCATTACATTTCACGTGAATTATTTTCGCCGCGTGGAATACGGACTTGCATACGGCCTTGTCGCCTGTTCGCCGTGTTCTCGGCTCGCCCAGTTCTGGCGTCAGCACATTCCGAGTTTCCGTGAGTGAACGTTCGTGTGTGATTGAAAGTCATTCACACTGTGTCTCAGCTGGACATATTATTCAGCACTCTATTTTTCTGTCACATTGAATTTTCTATTCAGAATATTTCAATCGTGTTTGCTGTGGATTCATACAGTTGTTCAATAGTTGAATAATTGTAGTTGTGTTTTCTTTGCTCATTCTTTGCTCTGAAAATTCACAGGGCTTTCGCACGCTTTCCTAACTCGCCCCCCCCCCCCCCAGTGCTTTATGGGCTCGTGCTTTTTTAGCACCATCAGCGCTCGGCTTCCTCAACAGTTGTGTTTTCGTTCATTTATAAATTGCTCATCTGCAATTTGCCTTCTTTTGCTCGTCGCCCCCCTCCCCCCCCCCCGCGGGTTATTTGTCATTCATATTCTGCTTTCTGTTGCACTGCAGTTTGTTTTACTTTTAAACAATGACAGAACGACAGCATCAAATTGCTATGGCCTTAACCAAAACTAGGGAGGAAATTTTCGCCGCTGCACAAAGGATACATGATTCTTTTAAAAATCTTAAATATGATGATGTTCATGTTTACAAGCCTCGTTACGATGAACTGGCCTTGCTGCAGGTTAAGTTCGATAAAGTCCAAGAGGACATCATTGAGTTTGATTCGAAACTTGATTCGACGGTTAAGCCACTCGATGTGTCATCTTTTCGAATTAGCTTTGATGACTTGATATTTGCAACTCAAAAGCGTTTTCTTACTGTATCGAAACCGCCTGATGCTGGTGCAGCTGCGGCCGCACCGCCCTCAGCAATGGTGAACTCGATCGCTTCGCTCCCTTCTATTAAATTACCAACGTTTAATGGCGATCTCACTCTCTGGCCTGAATTCTACGCACTGTTCCACTCTTTAGTTGATCAGAATGTTGCATTAAATAACGTTCAGAAGTTCCACTATTTGAGGTCATCCCTTCAGAGTACTGCTTTGAGCGTTATATCAAATTATCATATATCGGCAGAGACCTACCCTTTGGCGTACGCGGCTTTGGTAAATCGCTATCAGAGCAAACGTTTGTTGGCTGCCATGTATGTACAGCAAGTGCTGGAGTTTGTACCTTTGAAATCGGGCAACCACGCCTCGCTCCAGCAGTTTCTCAATGTCCATAGAAGCTCTGTGGATGCTCTCAAGGGGTTGGAAATTGGCGAACTCGCTGACTTCTTGCTCTTATCACTCACTCTGTCCCACCTTGATCAGCATACTCGTAGGCAATTCGAGTCTAAGTGTTCTTCTCATGAAACGCCCACTTATGACCAACTAATCGGTTTTATCGAGGAGCAAAGTCGCACCTTGGAACTTTGTGGCTTAGATCATCCATCTACTGCAAGTTCTACCAAGCTCAAGCCTACCAACGCCTCAAACCCATTCACTCCAGCTCGGAAGATTAATTTGTTGCTCGTCGCAAAACCGTCTTTTGCCACGCAGTCCTGGCGCACACAGCCGAGATCGCCCGTCTTAAGTCGCTCAGCTTTGCGCTCATGTCCAGCTTGTGACGGCGATCACACTCTCTACAGCTGTCCCAGATTCCTCAAGCTGTCCGTCGACGAGAAATATAATACTCTGCGAAATCTAAAGCGATGCTTCAGTTGCCTTGGTAATCATGCGAAGAAGAACTGCCTTTCAAAAAGCAGTTGCTGTACATGTCATAGTAAGCAGCATCACTCGCTGCTACACTCAGCAGGCACGCCCTCCTCCTCAGTCAGCGGCTCAGCTGACCCTCTCCCACTGCAGGACAACAAACCTACAGTGGGGCTCGCACTGGCTTGTGAACTCCAAGTCAGTCGGCCACTCAAGCGCACTACCATTCTCGGGACTATACGAGGACTTATCCGAGATCATTCAGGTGCTTTTCAACCGTTTCGTGCAGTCCTCGACTCAGGCTCGCAAGTGTCAGCAATAACACTTTCTCTCGCAAGTCGCCTAGGCTTGAAAATGCAATCCAGCATCGTGGAATTGTCCGGCATTGGGCACGCATCCGCACTAGTGCACGGTGTTGTCCATTGTGACTTAGCCTCTCGTTTCAAACCTCAACGTATCTTCGGCGTTGAAGCTCTGGTTCTGTCAACCATCACTGGCCACATGCCAGCAAACTCGCTTCCTCTAGAAGTCTTCGAGAGATATCGAGGTCTCTCTCTAGCCGATGACAAGTTTCACCTCTCAGATGAGATTGATTTCTTAATAGGAGCTGATCTCTACCTCGACGTTGTTCCCGGAAATGGGGATGTGGTAATCAAACGCAATCCTTCAGCTTTGAATACTGCGTTTGGCTGGGTGGTATTAGGTCCGATTCAAGCATCGGACACTGCCTCTCACGCACCGCTGTCTTTGCTCGCGAGTTGCTCGGGCTTAGACCGAACTCTACGCCTCTTCTGGGAGTCCGAGGAAATCTCTCGTCCTCAACACAAGGATCCAGAAGACCAGTTATGTGAAGATCATTTTGTGTCTTCCCCTAAGCGCGATGTGAACGGACGCTTCTCTGTCTCGCTTCCGTTCTAGCCATCAGTTTCACCTCTATGCTCGAACCGCACCGCCGCTTACCAAAGTTATTTGAGCTTAGAGCGCCGTCTCAAGCGCAACCCCGAGCATCATGAAGCATATCAGCTCTTCATGAAAGACTACGTCGCCGCTCAGCACATGCAGCCTGCACATCAACATGTTGATTACGTGATTCCTCATCACTGTGTGCACAAGCTCACCAGTTCAAGTACGAAGCTCCGTGTCGTCTTCAATGCTTCATATCAAGACAAGAATGGTGTCTCTCTCAACCATAACCTCCTCAGCGGACCTAAGCTTCAAGCTGACCTTCCCTCCATTCTGACAAAATTCAGGACTCACGCTGTGGCCATTTGCGCTGGCCTGCGACAAATGTACCGTCAGATTCTTGTTCATCCTGAAGATAGCATTCATCAACACATCTTCTGGCGTCCATCACCTGACTCTCCTGTCGTTGAGTATGAGCTCAACACAGTCACGTACGGCCTCACACCCTCTGCGTTCTTGGCACAACGCGTGCTCTCTCAACTGGTGATCGACGAAGGAGATCGCTACCCGCTTGCAGCTCAAGCCATCAAGAATCAGATGTACATCGATGATCTTGTCTCTGGCGCAAGTGATCTCGCTCAGGCTCGCTCCTTGCAATCTGAATTGCAAGCCCTCATTGCCCTCGGAGGTTTCGAATTCAGGAAATGGTCAAGCAATGTTCCGGAAGCTCTATCCACGCTTCCGCACGAGCATCTAGAAACGCCTCTTGTGTTCTCCAATGAGGAACAAGGTATCAAGATTCTTGGATTGTTGTGGGATCCTCGCTCAGACTGCTTCTCGTTTCATACTGAAGTTTTCTCCGGATCTGTCACTAAGCGCACAACTCTTTCTTACATCGCCAAGATCTTCGATCCACTTGGATTCCTCACTCCCTTCGTGTGCTGGATGAAGATGTTTCTGCAACAGCTCTGGTTACTCCCTCTACAATGGGATGACCCGCTCCCTGACCAGCTCACTCAAAGCTGGTTGTTTGCAGTCGCTGACGTACCTCAGCTTTCCTCGCTTCGAATACCACGACCTTTGCCAGACAGTCGTGGTGTTCACAGGCTGGTCGGCTTCTGTGATGCTTCAGAAAAGGGTTTTGCCGCAATTCTCTACCTGCACACACAACGCGGATCCACCTCTCACACTACTCTACTGCGCGCAAGAAGTAAGGTCTCACCTTTGAAATCATTGACCATACCTAAACTTGAATTGTCATCCGCGCTCTTGCTTTCTCGACTCGTTCAGACGATCTTACCTTCTCTCGAGGCTCTCTCTCTGGAATCTGTGACTCTATACACGGACTCGATGATCGTTCTGGCCTGGCTAGCTACTCCGCCGCATCGTCTCAAAACTTTCGTAGCAAATCGTGTGGTGGAAGTTTTGGAGACCTCAAGCCCTACCGACTGGGCTCACGTCGCCTCAGAAGAAAACCCTGCGGACTGCGCGTCTCGCGGTCTTCTACCATCTGAACTGATGCATCATCCTCTGTGGTTGGCTGGACCTCCGTTCCTGCGCTCACCAGCAGAAATGTGGCCACGCTCTGGTCTCACGCCAGACGCTCACCTCGATCTGCCCGAAGTGAAGACTTCAGCCACCACTCTCGTTGCGCAAGTCACACCAGATCCTCTGCTCACGTGTATGGCGAAGTTCTCGACACTGCTCCGCGCTCAGCGTGTATTTGGCCAAGTCATACGATTTACTCGACTCTTGCTAGCCAAACGCACTCACGCTGAACCTCCCTCAGGGCCTCTGCAACCGTCCGAGTTGCAGGATGCTCTATATCTGTTGATTAGGGTTACTCAACAACACTACTACGCAGATGAGCTCCGCCGATTGTCCCGTAATCAAGCTGGATCGTCTAGCCTCGCGTCCCTGAGCCCAATCATCGACGCAGCAGGTCTCCTCAGGGTGGCCGGTAGGCTCCGCCACTCTTTGCTGCCAGAAGAATCACGCTCACCGATTCTTCTCCCCAAGCAAGCCCATCTCTCAGCACTCATCTGTGACTCGTTTCACAAGATCTCACTCCATTCCGGGCCTCGGAACGTGCAGTCGCTGATTCAAGAACGCTATTGGATCGTCTCTCTCCGCGGTCTGCTCAGGCAGCGCATCCATAGATGTCTCACTTGCCACAAGTTTCGTGCAAAGCCTCTACAACCCAAAATGGCTGACCTCCCAGCAGTTCGCGTACAACCCTCACGTGCCTTCATGCACATGGGCACTGATTATGCTGGACCTTTCTCAGTGAAAACTAGCAACCGCAGAAATGCTTCAAGTACGAAAGGCTATTTATGTTTGTTCGTATGCATGGCTACCAAAGCTGTACATCTGGAAATGGTTTCTGAGCTCTCCACAGAGGCGTTTCTAGCGGCCATGGATAGGTTCATCTCGCGTAGAGGTCTAATAGCCCACATCTACTCTGATTGTGGACGCAACTATGTGGGTGCTGCTCGCCACATTCGTGAAGTTCAAGATTTTCTCGCCAAATCTGAAACCTCGATCTCTGACTGTCAAGCCAGCCGTGAAATACAATGGCACTTCAACCCACCCTATGCACCGAACTTCGGAGGCATCTGTGATGCTGGTGTGAAATCAGCCAAGTCTCTTCTCCGCCGTCTCATCTCTGACACTCCTCACACGCATGAAGAATATGCCACTCTATTCTCACGCATCGAGGCTGTTCTGAACAGCCGCCCTCTGTGTGCTACGCCTCAAGACCCAGCTGATGGACCTGACTATCTGAGCCCAGGTCACTTTCTGACCGGTGCACCATTACTTGCTCCGCCCGAGCGCATCGAGCCGGACAACGCATCGCATCTGTCACGCTGGCACCGCGTGAGACAGCTCCATCAAGCGTTCTGGACCCGTTGGTCCCGCGAGTATCTACATACTCAGATGCAGCGCGGAAAATGGACCAGAAACAGCCCTAACCTCCAAGTCGGAGATGTGGTTTTCGTGCTTGAAGCTTCAAGCACTCCCCTTAATTGGCCAATAGGGCGCATCACCAATTTGCACCCTGGTCGCGATGGCATTGTTCGCGTCGCCTCTATACGTACCTCATCAGGCTCGTATACTCGACCCGTCAACAAACTCATCACCCTTCCTGTTGCATAATTGCACAGCATCTCTCTTGTACAGTTTTCTTTATTAAATTCTCATAGCACTTCTGCTAAAAACTCTCATCTGCTATTTTCTCGTCTGCCCCATCTTGCTGTCAAGCAAACTCTTTGTCTCTTCTCTTTGTTCTACGTCAGACTAGCCATGAAAATGTCACCCCATTTTGGTGGCCGGTATGTTTACGCGCATTCTACTTTGAATTCCTCCCGCCCGAATTACTTTGCCTTTCATAATTCATTTATCCCTCAACAGGTGTCATCACGCATCTATTACCACAAAATGCTGACCATAGTACTTTGAGCCTATTAGCGACTGTATGATCGGCGCCACGTACAGAACTCAGTGCAGTGTAAGTGAACTCAACTGTCTACGCGTCACGTACGCAAGTGTACTGACAGCACCTCTCTCTCTCTCGCCACGTTAGCTACTGTGCGTGTGCGTTCTCTAAAATCTCGCCTCTCTCTGGGCAACCTCACGTGTGTGTTTATTCATAGTTTAATATAATATCATAACTCTCTCGCAAACTTAGTGTAGTTCTAACATAGTGCCTATCTACGCGCCACTGCCGTGTCATCTCGCCTGCTCCATCCCCTGCCAGCACGTCTACACGTCATCAGCACGTCCGACTAACAGTACGTCCAACCAGGTATGTGGTAATAGCTCTGCTACCGGCACTATCCCTCTACCTATATTTCCATCCCTCATTTATACAGTCCACTCCCCTTCACTACCTAGGGCAGTTCTAGAACTCTCTCAACTAGAACTCTAGGTCGCGTGTACATCCTCGCCCTTGCGCCAACATTGACCATATCATCCTTTCTACGGGGGTAGGTGATGAAAAAACACCTTAAGTTATGTGCCATGCCTCCCTTAGGTAGGTGATATGTCGCAGTAATTCCTGTATCTCTTTCCGTGCTCTAAGTGTTTGTAAACTCACTCGCACTTCATTTGCATGTTGTCCTACTGGTTCTGATGACGTCATTGTACATATGGTAGCATTATTTGTTTGTAATCTACAATATTCTGATTGTAAAAATGCATTTGCTTTGGTCAATTGCACATTTTTAGTTTCCGCCTCCAGTATGGATGCATACAGTTTTTTATTATCAACAATTACCTTAGCTTTATTGTCTGACAGATTATTTATTTCTGCAGTAGCACGTTGTAATTGTTGATTAATATTATCCCTGTCTCTTTCTAAAAGTTCAAGTTGCTCAGTAAGTTGTTGACAGCTTTGCTATTTTCGTTGCTTGTTTGGCTAGAGCCGTGATCTTATCTTGGTAGGCACTATTTGCTTGACCTAGTGAGTCATTATGCGCCTTCATAATTCTATTAATATTGTCAAGTTCGCCCAGCTGCTGTTGCAATGTTTGATTAGTGATTACAGTGGACTGCACAAAGTTATCGCTTGCACGAAGCTTAGCTTGCAATCTCTTATTTATAATTTCTGGATCTAATTTATAGCATTGTTCACTTGTGTTATTATGAATAGTATTTAAAGCATCGTGTGAATTTATTAATTGTACGCTGCATGATTCTCTCTGTTTATTCTGTTTATTTAATATCGGCGATGCATCTTGCTGCATTTTAGATGACGTCAGATTACCAATTTGAGCGCCTAAGGCTTTAATTTCTGTTCGTAATGTACTAACTTGATCATTGACAGATGTAGCTGCGGACTGTGTACAAGCATTTATTTCTAGCTAATCACTGGGCCTATCCTGACCTGTAAAAAACTGTATTCGATTTAACCCCTGCACTAGTTGATTTTGACTGTATATTATATCAAAATTAAACCTGCAAAGGAAATCTGAACCAATGATTCCTGTGGCATAACGTAACCCCAGCTCTCGTTTGAACACTGCAAAATTAGGATATGAATAATCACTATTACCTAATCGAAGTGTCAAATCTGCTACTCCGGTTATCGGTAATGGATGCCCTGTGACACTTGAAAAATACCTTGCATTGGTTCTAATTGGTATTTTAGCTTGATGAATGATTGTGTCTTTAATCAGTGATTGGTCCGCGCCACTATCAAGGAGGAATATTGCCGTAATATTCTCTGCCTGTGGGAGGATAATCTCAGCCTGAATAAGCGTTTGGACTGTTCCTGTACATATTGAATTAATAGCCGTTGAAATATTAATGCACTTAACAACCAATTCTTGCGGAACATTTACAGAAATTGTTTTTTCCCGTTTCCCTGATCGTTTGTCTGATCATTTCTCTGATCGTTTCTACGACTAGATGTCCTACTCGTGTCCCGACCCTGATTTGGATAGTAATTACCCTGCCTTTCATTTGGATACTGATTTCGTTGTCCCTGTGCATGCTGGGTAGGGTAGCGTGTATTATTGTCGCGAGGTGCATAGTCTCGTGCATTGTTTCGCGAAGAGTATGCTCGCGCATTGTTTTGGCCCATGTTATACTAGCCGTGTCTCTAGTTTGTGATGCGCAGGGGGGTTCGATTTCCAACATTGCATTTTGGTATGACCTACCTTGTCGCAATGAGAACACAAAGGCCTACTAGATGCACCAGCTTGGTATTGTCGGTTATCAGGATAATTATCCCTAACCCGTGGAGCTTGTTGATTAAAACCATTGTAACTTTGTCTCTGCGTATTGTTGTAGCCTTGTCTCTGTGTGTTGTTATAACCTTGTCTCTGTGTGTTGTTATAACCTTGTCTCTGTGTGTTAGGTTGAGTATCACTAGGAGTCGCGCAATCCCTTGCAAAATGTCCCTTCCCCCCACAACGAAAACATTCGGGGGGTCTATTTTGAGAGGCGGTATTCTGATCCCTGGCTACCTGTCCCACTACTGGTTTAACACGAGGTCTAGGTAACTTGTGTTCCTGCTGTGGCGTAGGAGTCTGGTTATCAGTGCCACCCACTACACCTGCTATTTGTGCACTCTGTACCTCGTTCCGTACCTCATTAGAGGTGATAGCTCTAACTGCTCCAGAGTCTGCTGTGTTACCCATGTTGCTTCTATTGTTTCTTGCAATAGAGCGTGGTCATACGCCTGTTGGTACGTCAAGGGGTTTTTATCTAAAACAAAACGACGTACGTTACCTGCTAAACCTTGTGTGAATTTAGTCAGCATAGATTCTTGTAACAGTTTCTCACGTATTTTTTTTTGGGGGGGGAAGGTACGAACACAAATACGGTATTTAAACGCAAAAATGCGTTATTTGGTATTTGGTATTTTTTTTTTTTTTTTTTGTAATTATTGCGGACGTAGATCTTGTTTTTGGACTTTCGAGTTTAGAACCAGCCTAAGAGTCACAATTGGCGCCCACCGGTGGAGCTTTCGTAACTTCCAACGACGTACCGAGAATAAAGATAAAAGTGAAAAGAAGACCGAATAATTGTCACACGGACAACATGGCGGACGCGAAGGAGAAGAATGCGGCAGGCGCGCGGCGTAGAGGCGAGAGTAGGGGAGATGCAGCGCGGCAAAGCCTAGCGGTCGAGGTGCCGAGCGCATTCATAGAGCCAGAGGTGCAGTACGTGCGTGACACGGATCACGGGGTACAAGAGGTGTTGCGCGACGTGTCCTTTACGGAGCCAGGCGAGACGGATCCGGAGGTGAGCAATGAAACACTGATATTAGGATCGCGTAGCGATGAAACAGATATGTCAGCCACGTCAGAGGACGATCCGCCGGTCCGGAAATCAGAACTGAAAGCGATGTTAGAAAAAGTTAGACAGAATCGACCAGAAGTTTAGGGAGGCAGAACAACGGATGGTGGAACAAATTAGCGATAGGGTAGACACGGAGCTGGCAAAGAGATTCGAAGAGTCCGAGGGAAAGATTACGGGACATATCACTACGCAAATCGCCGCGCAGATGAGACAGTTTGAGCGCGCACCGGAAAACAGGTGGGAACGAGAGTTAGCTTCGCAGAAGGCTAGGGACGAAAAACACGCCACAGCACTCGAGACTAGCAAGGAAGAGGAGAAGGAATACAGAAAGAACCTCGAAAAGGCTAGGGAAGAGAGCAGGCGGGTACTAGAACAGAAGATTATTGCACAGGCAGCGGTAGCACGTGAGAACATAAGACACTCAGACCACAGCAATAGGCCTAAAGATAGACCAACTAGGGAGCCAGGTTCGAGCCCTGCGGGACACAAATGAAGGGTCCATACGCGATCTTAATGCAAGTGTACGGGTAGAAATAACCAGCTTAAATACTGCATTGGAGAGTGACCGCATGAGGATAGAACAGGTCGATCTAGCGAGGCAAGCACAGCTATCAGGGATAGAAGAGGGAATGAGGGACAATGTTACTCGAACACAGGGTGAGCTAACTGAACTGCGCACTAATATCGACAATCTAGCGGTTAAGATAACGGAAGTAGCCAGTCAAGAACCAGGCCCAGATCCACCGAATGCTGGCCAGACGATAACTAGCCGTGAGATAGTACGAGTGATGTGGAGATAAAATCCTATGACGATTCAAATTGTGAGAAAAGTTATATAACTGATGGCGAACAGGTTAAGTGTGGAGTTCCACAAGGCTCCATACTAGGACCATTATTATTTATCATATTCGTAAATAATCTTGCCAAAATTCTAAATAATGTAGGTACTATTGAATTATTTGCGGATGATACAAGCATCGTTATAAGATGCAAAATACATGAAAATCTAATAAACATTAGTGAAGAAGTACTTGCTGCTGTAACAAAATGGTTTCAAAATAATAAGCCTCTACTTAATGCAAATAAAACTAATTTTATCGAATTCCGTCCCAAAAAAACACCAAACAATGTAAACAACGATATAGTAGTGAAAACCCTGAACAATGTAGTGGACAATACTGAAATAAAGAAAGTTAATACAACCCAATTTCTTGGCATCTACATTGATGATAATCTAAATTGGCGCAAACATTGTGAAATGTTGGCTAAAAAACTAAGCTCTGCATGCTTCTCATTAAAAACAATACATTTAATAACTAACATTAAAACAGCAAAAATAGCATACTATGCCAATTTTGAATCGCACATGAGATATGGCATTGAAATATGGGGAAAATCAACAAAGGCACAAATAATATTCAAACTTCAAAAACGAGCACTTCGAAATGTTCTAGGTCTGAAACAAAAGAAAGACTCGTATAACTAAACCACACTGTAAACCACCCTTTTATTAAACACAAAATACTCACTTTCTACAGTCTCTACTTATTTCAATCCATCATAAATATTTAAAAAAAAAATAATAATCAAGAAACTAACAAAGATATTCATACTCATAACACAAGACTAGCCAATAACATTCATACAAAATATTACAAAAGAACTTTAACCCTCTTATAATTAATGCGTATTTTTTTAAGTGCCCTTCAGACACAGGACTATTTCATAGGTTATTCTCAATCTTGTTCGTGAGAATTTTAGTAATTTTAGCAACCTAGCACTGAACTGCAGACGAGGCTTGGACAGATTAGATCAGATAAGATTAGATTAGACAGGACAGACAGAGCACAAAAGTGATTATAGTGAGATGAGTGCTTCCCCGACAAGCAGGGCAGAATAAAGAGAGAACCAAATCTAAACCAGAACTGACTCGCCTGAAGTTAAAAAACATTAATCAGAATGATGCGAGGACACAACATGCAATATTAGCTCAAACAACACACTCAGCAGCAATAGAACCAAACTTCTTGTGCTGTGGAGGCCCTGTAAGAACAGAATGAAGAGCGGGCACAAAACACGTCCGCCTGCGACAAGAACAACAGGCAGACTGCGAGGCGGGCGCCGGGGCGGGGCCGCGGGGCTCACCACACCGCTGCTTGCGTGCAGGTGGTGGTCAAAAGGTGCGGGGCGGCGAGGTCATATCGATGCTGCACATTTAGTGCATTGGAAGGTTCTAAAATCGTATTAACACATGGACTCTGGTGTGTAATCAATTGGTAGAGAGTGATTTACTAAATGTGCAGAAAGGTTCATCGTGACTATACTAAATTGTCGCCGATATTTATTGATCAATGTATTTTAGTCATTATGTAGCTACTCACCTACGTGAAATGCACACAGTGTACATCACGTCACACACAACACAAAAACAAACACAGGGGTAATCGAGATAAGAAAATTGCTGTCAATACTGTTAGGAATTAAGTAGTTCCTAGTTCACTAGTTTTTAAAGTAACCTTAGTCTTCTAGTTTGAAAGAGGGAAGAGTAGTCAAGTAGAGGGGGCTGCTGTGTCTCCCCAGGGCTGTGTGCGAATTGCTGTGAGCGTCTGATAATTTAATTCTGTGTATTAATGAGTATTAGTTGTATTTAAATTCAATTGACAAGTTTCTTATATTTTATCATTATTTTCTATAACAGTTGCGGTGGATATTTTGAAACAATAATATCTAAAATTTTAAAATTTATCTGTGCGTGTGTGTGTTGAAGCCCAACCACCCCTAACAACCCCAGATAGTTCCCTCGATCCCTATTATTAATTGTAGTGATTGAGATGAACAGTTATAATATCTATTAATCAGAAGTGGGATCGTGATTTAAAAAAGTCTCATGCTAGAAACATTCGCCAAGCTAAACTCTACTATAACGACTCCTTAATATCAGAATCTAAGAACACCTCAAAAGCTATTTGGTCCATGATTAACACAGACCAATTTCCCGCAACCTAAAGCAACCTCTCTCTTATGGCTAACAGTAAAATTATATCTGACGCATCATCTCAATGTGAACAACAGAATTTTTGTTGGTAATGAAAATAAATAGTTTTTATGCAATGCAAAAAAACTTTCAGGTAATAGCCTGGAAGCTCGCAAAAAAAAGCAAGCAGGCAGAAGAGGATTCAGACCTCCAACTATCAGAAATTAATAAAATCCCAAAACGCAAAAACTTCCAACGATTGCCTTCAGCTTTTACACTGACGGTAAGATATCCGAGTCCCTCAGCCTGGATGAAGATCAAGATGAACGACATGACATCGCATTTCCCCAGGGGTCAAGGTAAATTATAGATAACATAATTGAGAATTTGAGACACTCCTACAACTAATGAGCTGGAGGATATAGGCGATGGACAATACTATAATTTTGGGCAACCAAGTGGAATCACCAAACAATTGTTAAATCGTGATATTGCACTTCCCCTTTTAATTTTATATTGATGGGCTTACCTCTTCATAAAGCTTCAACACACAGTTTTTGCCTATCTTGTGTATGCTTAAGGAGGATCCACATAAGACCCCATTGGTTTCTTACTTGTTTTGCGGCAGTTCAAAGCCACCTGTTGAACTTTTCTTGAAAGATGTTGTAGAAGAGTTTAAAATGCTTGAACAAGAGGAGCTTAATGTAGCGAATAGCCAAAATAAATGTGGTTTCGGTCCTATTGTTGTGATACTCAGTCAACGGCTTTGGTCCAGTTTACGGAAGGCTACAATGGTTTCTCGGGTTGTGATAGTTGTCAGCGGGGAGACTGACTTGTTGCCTGATCATACATTCGCAAACGGACACTCCTCTACCAGAAAGCTTCTTGCGTTTGTGACATTTGTCACACAATAAAAATTATGTCCATGTGGCCAGTTTACGCGGCACAATTCGCAGAACTCGACAATTCTATTTGCGTTTGATGGTTCAGGTTATCCAAAGCACTAGTTTCATAGATGTTCATGATCTTCTAAGAGCGATTTTCACGGTTGATCTTAGTGAAACGGAGGGTGTTAATGAGGATAACATGCAAGCAAGCAACCAACCAACTGCGAAATTAATGAAAGCCTGGTAACAGCGTAGAATTGCCACTGGTGATGTGGACGTTGACACCAATGCTAGTGATATTTTGCGGGTTAACGTTTGTCGTTTATTCAAAGTCCTGTGACAAATTTTTTTTTTCCCGGGACACTTTCGGTACGCCGCCAGATGCTGTCCGCCGCCTCTCAGAACGGTGCAAAATGTTTTCGAAATCGGATAATTTTACGCCTTTTGTGTAAAATGTGTGAGAAATGTTTTCCTGGGAAAATTTAAATGGGACTCTGGTAAACTGTAACCGCCATCCCCAGCTTGTAAAAAAAATTGACCTACTTTAACAATTTTTCGAGTTAGTTAGTTATTAGGGTTTAAGGGCACACAACACTAAGGTTCCCGTGTTCCCTTTTAGTGATGTGCTATTTTTCAAATTCTATTATACTGCTTTGTTGATTCACATTTTTAAAAACATTGGTTATATTCTCAGGTTAATCAGATAAAATTTCTTTTAAATTAGGTTTTAGTTTAAAATCATTCCTATCGTCCATGTGTTGGGGACATTTACTGAAATGTGCTAACAGTTAAAATCCACCACACTGCTCACATGGGGTGGATCTTACCTTTTAAAAGGTATCCTTGAGTGAGATGTGTGTGTCCAAATGCATAGACGGGTCAGAACAACTTCTTCGCGTCGAGAAGAGGCCTTGAAGAGATCCAGGGTGTTACATCGTCTTTTATTTCACGAAGCTTATTATTTTGCATGATATGCCTTCTTTGCACCACTTTTCTTTAAGTTTGCTTTTTAAAGAATGCTTTTAGATCAGGCGTTAAAAACTAAATGGCAATCAACTTGTGTTTTGTTACCAGCTTCTTTGGCACTTTGGTCGGCGACATCATTTCCTAAAATACCAGAATGACCAGGCACCCAACAAAAAACTATTGATTTATGTTTTGCAGCAAAATTCGACAATATTAGGTGTATGTTACTAATTAATGGGTGTGTAGTGTAAATTTGGCAAATTGCCTCTAGTGAACTTAAAGAATCCGTGCACACTAAGAATTTGGAGTCCTTATTATGAAGAGCAAACAGGAGGCTTTGTAGAATTGCAAACAGCTCTGCATTGTAGACGCTATATGTGGAATGGAGTTTAAAGTTGAAGTTGTTGTTCTCCGTTGTAAAGGCAAAGCCGACTGAATTGTTCATTTTTGAACCATCTGTAAAAATATTTCTGAAATCTTTGTACTTGTATCGGATTTTGTTGAATAGTGCTTGATATTGTTTTTTTGATGGGGGTGGCCTTTTTGTATTTGAGAGTGAGTAATGCAGCATGGTTTATTCAGTGCCCAAGGGGGGATGCCCCATTTGATTTTTAGAAAACAAGGGGAAGTGTTATTTTTAAGGCCTTAGAAGTTCCAGGGAGCGGATGCCCACCGGTCTCGAGGGCCTTCAGGCGAACTTCATACCGTTTTTTGAAATGAGGGTCGAAAACAGCTTTATAGGCTGGGTTTGTAGGAGATCCTTTTAATGAGGCGATGTAATTAAGCATTAAGTACTTCTTCTGGAGGATAGAGAGGTTCTGCAAGATTCGCAAAGAAGACTGGGAATAGGGCTCGTACGGAAAGCTCCTGTGGATAGTCTTATACCAGTGTGGTGAACTGTACCCAAACGTCTTGATATAAGAAGGTCTGGCCAAATCACAAATAAAACTAGCAAAATCCAACTTAGAGCGGATAAGGGAGCGATAAAGCTGTAACATGGTTGTACGATCAGCTCCCCAATTAGTATTGCTGAGCACTCGTAGGATGTTCAAGGCTTTAAAACACTTGGTTCGTAGCTGTTGGATATGTGGCCTCCACGATAACTTTGTAGCTGTTGGATATGTGGCCTCCACGATAACTTTGTATCAAATAACATTCCCAAAAATCGTGTTATTTCAGCAAATGGTCCGTGTTGTCAATGTCGTCGCCGTCGGGGAGGTAGTCAAAGGGAAGGGGAAAGTTCCCCGACGACGACCCAGAGCTCGCCATTAGTTTCAGGGAGAAAAACTAGCCTATTCACGGGCCAAACCGCGAGAAGGTTGCGAGTTTGAATTTGATGGCCCGCGAAGACGACATCTATGACTGTGACAGCACCTGGGCAGTTCTTATTGTCCACTTCTAGGCCTTCTGCAAAGACGACATCTATGACTGAGGAAGCACCTAGGAAGTCCTTATATGGGTCGTGCAGGTCGGGATTAAGAAATAATCCACGGCAAAAGCTAAATAGCAATGTCAAGACAGAAATGTCAAAGGGAGAATGTAACATATCATGCCCAGGGCTCGAAGGCAAGTGTCCTGGGCGGGATGTATGTGGTCAATCCCTGGGTGGCCCAAGGGGTGCAGCCTTGAAGGGGAGAGCTTGGCGTCTACACATGTATGGAGGGCAAGCCAGTCTGTTGCGAGCTGCCTTCAGGTTCCGACCTGTTGTGCGTCGAAATTCTTCTGAAAATATATATATAACTGAGTGGGTAGACTTTTAAAAACAATTTACTTAGTTATTTTTTATTATTTAGTTAATTGTATTGTTTTGTAGTGTAACCGGTAAAGGACCTGAGCCAAAGACCTCAGTCCCGGTCAAATATGTTGTACCTGGACTGGGGGGTCAAGTCGTATAGCTACAAGGGGCGGGGCCTGGAGGCCGGGGAGTGTGGGCTGACCATGCAGGTGCAAGGCTTCAAGGACTGGGTGTTCGGATGTAGGGTGAGAGGAAATAATGGAGACTGGTCATACAACTGGACAACCCTGTTTGTAACATGTATGTGTAACTACGACAAACTGGCATTGCGTTTTATTTTAGTAGTAGTAGTAGTAGTTATTAGGGTTTAAGGGCACACAACACTAAGGTTATCAGTGCCCGTATTCTCTTATATAATGGCATGTTATTTTTAAATCTTATTGTACAGCTGTGTTGATTTCAGGTATTTAAAAACATTGGTTATGTTCTCAGATTCATCAGATAAAATTTCTTTAAATTAGGTTTAGTTTTAAAATCATTCCTCCGTCCATGTGTTGAGGACATTCTACTAAAATGTGCTTAACAGTTAAAATCTTCACCACACTGCTCACAGGGGGGTGGGTCTTCACCTTTTAAAAAGGTATCCTTGAGTGAGATGTGGGGTGTCCAATGCGTAGACGGGTCAGAACAACCTCTTCGCGTCGAGAAGAGCGCCTTGAAGAGATCCAAGGTGTTACAAACCCTTTTATTTCGCGAAGCTTATTATTTTGCATGATATGCCATTCTTCGCACCACTTTTCTTAAGTTTAAGTTAAATAATGCTTTTTTAAAATCAGGCGTTACGACTAATGGCAATCAATTGTTCTTTTTTGCAAGCTTCTTTGGCACTTTGGTCGGCGAGATCATTTCCTAAAATACCAGAATGGCCTGGCACCCCAAAAAAAAACTATTGATTTTTGTTTTGCACCAAGTTTGGACAGTATAAGGTGTATTTTTTCTAACTAAAGGGTGTGTTTGTGTAAATTTGGCAAATAGCCTTAGGGAACTTAAAGAATCCGTGCACACTAAGAAATTTTGGAGTCCTTGTTATCAAGGGCAAACAGGAGGCTTTGTAGAATTGCAAACAGTTCGCATTGTAGACGCTGTATATGGAGTGGAGTTTAAAACTGAAGTTGTTGCTCTCCGTTGTAAAGGCAGAGCCAACTGTATTGTTTGTTTGGAACCGTCTGTAAAAATATTTTGAAACTTTTTTAGTTGTATCGGATTTCGTTGAAAAGTGCTTGATATTGTGTGTTTGATGTGGTTGCCTTTTTATATTTTGTCAGCTGTGTTATGCAACATGGTTTTTTTAAGTGTCCAGGTGGGATTGCCCCATTTGATTTGTAGAAAACAAGGGGGAGTGTTATGTGTAAGGCTTGCGTAATTCCAGGGAAACGGATGCCCACTGGTCTTGAGGCCTTCATGTGAACTTCATACCGATTTTGAAATGGAGGGTCAAAAACTGCTTTATAGGCTGGGTTTGTAGGGGAACCTTTTAATGAGGCAATATAATTAAGCATTAGGTACTTTCTTCTAGAGGACAAAAAATGGTTCTGCAGACTCACATAGAAGACTGGAATAGGGCTCGTACGAAAAAACTCCTGTGGATAGTCTTTACCGGGTGTGGTGAACTGTATCCAAGTCTTAATATAAGAAGGCCTAGCCGAATCATAAATAAAAAATGGCAAAATCTAACTTGGAGCGGATGAGGGAGCGATATAGATGTAACAAGGTAGTACGATCAGCTCCCCAATTAGTATTGCTTAGCACTCGTATAATATTTAAAGCTTTTAAACACTTGGTTCGTAGCTGCTGGATATGGGGCTTCCACGATAATTTTATCAAATAACATTCCAAAAATCGTGCAATTTCGGCAAATGGTAAGGCATGGCTTCCCATGTGCAGGTCGGGGGTTAAAGGGAAAAATCCACGCCGAAGGCTAAATAGCACACATGTGGTTTTTAGTGATTGAGAATTTTATCCAGTTTCAGCTGACCATTTTCTCAAGGCGCTTTATGTTTTTGTTGTAGTTGACGTTTAATCGAACTCAAATACGGGAAACTCGGAAGTAAATGGAAAAATCATCTACCAAAAAATGATGATTCGATGGCTTTTTTATATGTGAGGTAATATGTTGATAGATATAGCAAAACAAACAACACTAAAACTGATCCTTGTGGAACTCCGTTCTCTTGATAAAAAGGTCTAGATAAAATATTCCAATTCGAACTCTAAAAATTCTATCAGATAAAAAGTTTGAAATAAAAATCGGCAGGTGCCCTTTAAAGCCCCAGGTATGTAAAGTTTTTAAAATGCCATATCTCCATGCCGTATCGTAAGCCTTTTCCAAATCAAAGAAAAAAGGTCACTACGTGTTGTTTAGTTAAAAATGCATCTCGTATATACCCTTCCAACCTGACAAGGTGATCATGAACCGATCGTCCTTGTCGAAAGCCCCGGGTTGTTCTGGGACAAGCAGCTTGCGGCTCTCCAAAATCCACATTAATCTTTTATTGATCATACGTTCGAGAAGCTTTTCACAGGCAGCTCGTGGAGTGAAATTGGTCGATAGTTTACAAGTTGGTCTTTGTCTTTTCCTGGTTTTAGTATAGGGATTGCTATGGCTTCCTCCAGGAGTTAGGAAATGCTTCTTCTAGCCAGATGCGGTTTAGGGTGTTGAGAATGAATTGTTGAGATTTTGGGGGGTAGGCGTTTGATCATCTCGTTGTGAACGTCATCAGGACCAGGGGGAGAGTTCTTTAGGCCAGTTACTGCGGTTATGAATTCCCATTGGGTAAAGGGCTGGTTTTATGTTTCGTTGTTTGGCAAATTGAAATGTAATGGGTATGATTTTCACAGGCTTTGTTCTTTAGGAATTGTGGGGAGTAGTGCTTGGAGCTGGAGACGTTAGCATAGTGTTGCCAAAGGAATCGGCAATGTCTAATTGAGATGTCTTTAAAACATTATCATCAAGAATGCCCGGAGGGACTAAAAAATGTATTCCTACCAGAATATCTTTTTGATTTTGTCCCAAACTTTTGTCATGGGAGTTCGACACGTAATGGACGAGACGTATTCTTCCCAAGAACGTTTCCGAGATACACGGATTATAGATCTTGCTTTGGCCCTAAGTTTTCTAAAAGACTCCAGATTGATTTGTGTTGGAAATTTATAAAAACTTTCAGAGCTTTACGCCGTTTTCTTATGGCTTCCTTGCATTCGGCGTTCCACCAAGGAACTGGTAAGCGTCTAGGGTGTATGGATGTTTGCGGATTGTGGATTTGGCAGCGGAGATAATTGTGTAAGTAATATAATTTACTTCGTCTTGAATGTCATCATATTTGTTTTTACTAAACACGGCTAGTTTCTCAAATGCTGGCCAGTCAGCCCTCTTGATGTCCCACTTAGGTGACCTTTGTCTTGGTTCTCCCTGGTGGGTGATCTTAACCAGGATAGGGAAGTGGTCGCTTCCACTTAAATCTGGCAGGACACCCCACTCAATATCAAGTAAGAGGGAAGGAGAGCATATAGTAAGATCTATAGCTGAGTAGGAACCGTTGGCAGTGCTAAAATGTGTTGGGTCCCTGTTGTTAAGAAGGATTAGGTTTCGAGTCGTTAAAATTTCTTCGATTAAAACTCCCCGTGGGTTAGATGAGTCGTTGCCCCATAAAATATGGTGAGCATTAAAATCTCCGAGTAAAATGAATGGACGTGGTAATTGTTGTAAAAGGTTATTGACTAGATTTTTCGATATCACAGCATGGGGAGGCAGGTACAGATTGCATAGTGTGACTAGACTAGGAAGAGCAACTCTGACAGCAACTGCCTGCAGAGGTGTTGCGAGCGGCAACAATTCTGAGTATATACTATCGTGTACGATAGTAGCTACTCCTCCTTTGGCTCGGTCTCCTGAGGTGTCATCATTTCTGTAAAAAGAGTAATTTCTAAGTCTAGGATTGTCTGTACATTTAAAATGGGTTTCTTGCAGACCTAAAATGGCTGGGCTGTGTTTTGAGACTAAAAGTTTTAATTCTTCAGAACGGGTGAAATAACCTCTTACGTTCCATTGCATTAAAACGTCCATTATAAAACTTTAAAAACTTGGTTTTAAAGTTTAAAATATTAAAATTTTTGTTTAGATTTTTTTCTAGGATTTTTAAGGTTCTGTTTTGGATGAGAGTTGCTTTTTTTTTTTTTCCAAATTTCAAATTAAGTCATCTTTTCAATAATTTAAAATTCAAAACAAGGACACATGGTCAAACTTAATGTGTACTTGAGCCCTCCTTTAGGACCCGTTAACCAAGATAGAGATTCTCTAATGGACGGAGAGTAATCGAGAACTCGCTTGTTACACACTCGACTGCACTGCTTATCGTCATGACGACGCCCAGGAGGGGGTTGTAAGGACTGGACAAATAGTGACCATGATGTGCCAGGCGCAAAATGTGGCTGCCACTTTAACAAGCCTGGCATCTTTGCGAGAGTTATGTTTAATTAATTTTTTTTTTTTTAAATTTATTTATTATTTTTTATTTGTTCCAAAACACATTCATTGATTAAATGTATCACGAGGATGGCAGAAAAGAGCAGAGCTCCAAACACACTTGGTGACAACCAACGTTATAACAAAAATTTTATAAAAAATAACAGCATTATTACAATCATTAGTAAACATATAAAATATATAAAATAAGTAAATAAACATACACTTCAATGAATTATTATAAAAATGAATCAGTGAAAAGAAACTGTAGAATTATCTTTGTAATGCAAAAACATGTGTGCTTAGGGCAGATTTAAAAGAGTCTAATGAGCGAATCTCCCTTAACTCCAAAGGAAGAGCATTCCATTTATTACAAATTCTGTAGTAGAAGCCATTTTGGTAAGCTGTTGTTCTTGCAAATGGAGGCTTGAGAATTAAGCCTCTGGTCACAAATCTGGTCAAATGCTTTTGACCAATCTAGCATTACTGCATCTACTTGCTTGCACCACAGATAATAGAGTACACTACGTGGGCAGATACGTAACCTCCATGTTAAATGTGCTTCGCGGGTTTTTTCGTACTTGTTTGTAACAACCGCATTGCCGCGCTAGTGTAGCGCGCTGTGCGAGTTAACTGACCCCTATAGTTTGTGTTTGAAACTGCTGCTACGAGCCTCTTTTGTTCAGTGGATAAGGTCGGGTAAACAGGTACCTGCTTCGCAGACCTACAGTGTTGCATGCATGCATTCTCTCCTCGAATTAAGTCGAGAGGAGATCCAGGCCAGCCAAACTGCATTCCGATGGAACAAAGACCACTACCCCAAATACCGGGTCATAAAACGTGCTTGCACATTGGACAGAAACCTTCACTCACAGAATCGAAGTGAACGATGAGAATACTCATCAGTCATGATGTGCATGGAAGTGATGTTATAGTATTATACTACTTTGCATAATAATATTTATTTAAAATATTTTTTCAAAGACAAATTAATACACGATTAAAAATAATAAAAACAATCAAAATTACAATAATCATGATTTGAAGATCAGTTTGAGACTCTGGACATAGTTGGAATAACAAACAATAACAATAACAATAACAATAACAATAATAATAATAATAATAATAATAATAATAATAATAATAATAAGACAAGATTCTTTGGTTATGAGACAAACACATGTGTCCAAAAGGAATATTCATACTGCATATATTGACTACAAAAAGGCGTATGACTCTGTGCCTCATTCATGGCTTTTACATGTATTGGAAATATATAAAATAGATCCAATATTAATACAGTTTTTGAAGAACGCTATGAACACATGGAGAACAACGTTAAATATAAAATTGCCAGAGAAAACTTTGTCAACTGGTGAACTAAAAATTGCACGTGGAATATTTCAAGGTGACTCATTAAGCCCACTCTGGTTCTGCATGGCGTTAAATCCATTATCAAACTTGCTAAATAAATCAAAATACGGATTCAAAATCAAAGAAAGTGGTAATACACTATTTGTACTGTCTCATTTAATGTACATGGATGATATCAAACTATATGCGATTACAGATGCACAACTCAATCATCTATTACAAATCACACATTCGTTTAGCCAAGATATTCAAATGGAATTTGGATTAGAAAAGTGTAAAATATTATGTGTCAATAAGGGAAAAGTTCAAGCTTCACATGGTGTTCAACTATCGGGTGAAATTGTTATTGAAGGAATGGAAGAAGGTGAGGTGTATAAATACCTTGGGTTCATTCAAGCTGAACAGATTCATCAAGCGGAAGCAAAGAACAAGCTTAAAGATACTTTTGTGAAGAGAGTGAAAGAAATACTGACATCAAATTTAAACGGAAAAAATAAAGTGAAAGCAATTAATACTTATGCAGTACCAGTTTTAATGTATTCTTTCGGTATTTTAACCTGGACACAAACTGAGATGCAAGCAATTAATCGAAAAATAAGAACTCTTCTAACAGAATACCGACTTCATCACCCCAGAGCGGCGGTCGAACGGACGACATTGTCTAGGTTACGTGGTGGAAGAGGGATAACTGATTTAAATAACGCACGTATTAAGCAAATCAATTTGTTAAGGGAATACTTCTATAGTAAAAGTACTTCGCGATTACATACAGCTGTAGTGCAAGCGGATGTCAACCTCACGCCATTAGATCTGCATAATGATGACAATTTTGCAGACAATCTCATAAGTGATGATATGAAAGAAGAAATGTGGAAACTTAAGATACTACATGGGAGACATCACACAGAATTGCATCGTGATTATGTAGACACTGATGCATCTAATAAATGGTTACAAGTAGGCGATTTATTCGGAGAAACAGAGGGATTTTTCATGGCTATACAGGATCAAATAATTGCTACACGAAATTACAAGAAGCACATCATTAAAGACAAGACAATTCTGGATGATAAATGTAGAAAGTGCCTATTGACCAATGAGACCATAGATCATGTAATATCGGGATGTAAACTTCTAGCCCAGTCAGACTATTTGCACAGACATAATCAAGTTGCCAACATAATTCACCAACATCTGGCCCAAAAGTGTTCGTTACTGGAGAACATCGTACCAGTACCATACTATAAGTACCAACCTGAAAAAGTATTAGAAAATTGTGATTGGAAACTTTATTATGATCGGGCTGTTATTACAGATAAGACGATACAACATAATAGGCCTGATATCATTTTAACGGATAAATCAAAAAGGCAAACATTTATTATTGATGTAGCAATTCCACTAAGTCAAAATATTGAATCAACGTGGGACAGAAAAGTTAGCCGCTACTTTGACTTAGGACAAGAAATAAAGAAAATGTGGAAACAAGATCAAGTCACTACAATACCAATTATTGTGTCAGCCACGGCAGTTATACCACACAACCTACACAATAGTTTACACCAACTGGACATTAACAAGAATTTATTCATCAAAATGCAGAAAGCGGTTATAATTTGTACATGCCATATAGTCCGAAAATTCCTCAATGACAATGTTTTATAAAACCATTTTATATTTTGTAAAGATTAAGATTAGTTTTTGATTTGAATGTTATGTTGAATACTGTATAGATTTTAGATAAGTTTTGAATATGAATGTTTTGTTATTATTATAGGCACATGTATTGCTTGACATAGTCCGCAATACATTGCATTTACTTGTACCGGTTTGTACCGAGATGTGGAAACATGTGAATAAAAATAATAATAATAATAATAATAATAATAATAATAATAATAATAATAATTAATAATAAACGTGAGGATTTGAATACTATGATTTTTATAATAACTATGTACATTTTATTTGATTGTATTTATTTATTTTATATCAACCATTGGGTTATACTTCCGACTTCGCCACTATAGCCTGTGCTGGTCAGATCCAGCCACTGTATCTTAGTCTTATCAGAAATATCAATCTCTTTGCGCACAGGAAGTCAAAGTCAGGGTGTATGTTCTTGTCAGTTTGAAGATATAATGACAAGGCCGTATTAGTATTAGTATTAGTAGTTTTAGGGCGCTTCAACGGCAAAGATTATTCGCGCCTCCAAGATAATTTGTTAACTATGTATGAATGTAAAATACGGTTAATAAGGTTAAATGTGTTTTCAAATCGTTGTCATGAAAAGAATTGCCAAGGTCGATATATTTGTAGACAGTCAAATCGGGAAAAGGTATACATGCTAAAGTTGTCATATGTAGAAAATGCCAAATTACCAAATCATAATCATAATCATAATCAGAAAAACGTTGCCAACGTCGTCATAATGAATAGCAAGTCAACATGCTTCATGGATTTTTTTTTTTTTATAATATATATATGATCTGTTATAGTTTGTCGATCAGATTGCTTAGGTTAAGAAATGTGATAAGTTTTTCACTGTTTTCATAAGACAAAAGTTCTTCATATGATAGATTTAAATTCAATTGGAGTCTCAAACAATCATACTTAGAGCAGTCAGTCAACAAATGATGAACGGATAGCAACACATCACACGTGTCGCAAATCGGAGCAATCTTATCTCTGGTAAAAAGATAGGCATGGGTGAGGTGGGTGTGCCCTATACGTACTCGCGCCAATACAACCTCTTCACGACGAGAAAGTATGGAAGAAGGGGGTCGCACCTTCAGTGAAAGACAGGGCATCACACGACGCAGCTTATTATTCTGCAAAGCATTCCAACTATCCTGACCTAATTTCAACATACGGTTCTTGAACCCACTGTGGACATCAGGAACAGGTACGAGGTCAAAATCAGTAGAAGTTTTTTGCGTTGCAGCTTTGGCTGCCCAGTCAGCCTCCTCGTTGCCAGAGATACCTACATGACCAGGGACCCAGCAGAACATGATTTTGTAGCCTCTCGCATGAAGTTTCTCCATGAAGAATTGAATGTCAATTACTAAATGGTGAGTAGAGAACATGACGTGGAGTGCCTGAAGTGCACTTAAACTATCTGAACATACCATGAAGCTTCCACATCTTTGTTTCATAATATATTTCAAAGCTTCTCGTATGGCATACATTTCAGCAGTAAAAACAGAACACATGTCATGAAGTCTGAAACCAACACCACTGCCGCCATAATAGTAAGCGCAACCAACCTTCGAGCCTGTTTTAGATCCATAAGTGAAAATGAATTTAAAGGTACGGTATTCGTGACAAATAGCTTGAAAACTACGTTGGAAAATTACATCTGATGTTGTGGACTTATTATATCGGCAAAGGTCGAAACGAATTTCAGGTTCCGGAAGTAGCCATGGAGGGTTTTGGCTCAAAACGAAACTCAATAGATTGGGTACATCAAAATTTAAAATTCTAAAAAGATGTCTGCAACGTAATCCGACTGGAAGGGTTGCCAAAGGTTTGGTAGTAGTAAAGTAAAATGTTATACATGTTTACGTACGTTCAAGGGGCAGGCATGCTTTCGAAACCACATGCTTCCCACGTACTCAAATAGCGCAGCGTGTGCAATGTACATAAAATATTTGCAAAATGTTGTAAATATGTCAATTTAAGGGACAGGACAGCATCAATGTGGGGAGACGTACTGCGAACTCTGTAGAAAATATTGCCCGGCTAACCAATAACCAAGCATGCTACATGCAGAAATCAATCCCCAAGAAGAGAAAAAAGGACGGCAACACAATGTTTGTTTTTTACGACATTGAAGCCACACAGTGTAAATTTAAAAAGGGAAACCCCAAAGCCAACAAAATTCCAATGAACACTTTTCCCCAAAACTTACTATTTACCCCCAGCATTGGCGGGTTTTTTAAGTGTATTGGTAATCCTATTGATCCCCAAATTTTCCTGCGGGGGCTCGCCATTTAAAATTCCAAAAAAACAAGTTTTTCCTCAGCGCAAAACCTGCCCAAAAATTTTTCCCTGGAGCCCACCTAAAAAATTTTTTCATGCAGGGGCTAGCCACCCCGCCCCAACAATATAAAGGGGCTATGAGGGTAAAATTTCATATTTTCCAAACCCCTTTAAATTGAAATCAAAAAGGGGTTTCCCCCCCCCAAAAAAATTTTTAAAACAGGCACCCAAAAAAAATTTTCTAAAAAAACTAAACTAAACCCCATTACAAATGCCAGACTTTTCCTAAAACTCTAAATTTTTGAAAAATATCCAAAAGGATTTTTCCCCGCCCCAAAATTTTAAAAGGAACCTCCCAAAATTTTTTCAGTAGGGGGGGGGAAATAAACCTAAAAAAACCTTTTTTTTAAAGGGCCCAAAATTCAAAAAAACCTTTGGTTTAAACCCAACCCTTTGTGGAACCGAAACTTAAAGGGTTGGTTATGGCGGGAAACCAACGGCCCTTAGTTTTTTTTACCGTATGTCCCCATATTTTTACGACAACCCATTTTGGTAATCGGGGAGCGGGGGGGTTAGAGCAAAACAAGCTATTTTCCCAGACTTTGGGAACCCCTTATTTTTTTTTTCCCCTCCCAAGGGCCCCCCGCCATTTTGGGGCCCTGCTGCACATTGGAGGCCTTTAAAAAAAATTTTTTTCAAAAAGGAAACGGCTTCCAATAAAAAGTTTGAAATTTTTTGGCTTGGGGGGATAAACCCAAAGTGGGCAGCCCCCCTGAGTCACCCGTCCCCGGGGAAGCGCTTCTCCCCAAACGATCCGATGGGGGTTTTTTTTATCATGAATAAACTTTTTCCACAAAATTGCGGGGCCAAAAATGTTTGGGGCATATGTTTTTTTTGCGACGCATGTGGAGGGGGGGGTAAAAACCAAGGAAAATTGCACCCGGGAAGGGATGCCCAATTTTTCCGAAAATTAAGTGATTTTTTTTTTAAAAGTATAAATCCCCACCTTAAAAACGTTTTTTTGAGGTCCTCCCTATGATAAACCCTTTTTTTGTATTTTTAGAAAGAAAAGGGTGTTCCTTTGAGGGGGGGTAAAGTTTTGAAAGCACATACATTTCCCTTTTGGCCATGGGATGACCCCTTTGAAGACGGCCAACATTTTTCTCACAAAATTGGGCCCAATGCCAAAAACCCGGCCCCCCAGTAAAAAACCCTCAAACAAAAAAATAAAAAGGGACAATAAAAAAAAAAATTTGGGCCAGCAAAAAAGCCCGCCTCCCCTGTTTCCCGAATTTTTTAAAAGAAAAAAAAAATTTTTTGCATCAAAAAATGGTTTTGGGGGAAAAATAGGGAACTGCATTTTTTTCCTAAAGCGGGAGGGTATAACTATTGAAAGTATCACCAAGGGGGAACCCCCAACAAAAAAAAACCCCCAAGATTTTTTGCGTACAAAAACAACTAAAAATTTGGGAACTTTTTTTCCCAAAAAAAGGGTTTAAAGGATTGTTTTGTTTTGGATATTGCTTTGCCCCTCATATTTTATGCAATTTGGGCAAAAGGGGGAAGTAAAAGGTGGTACGGAAGGGGAAATGACGGGGGGGAAGAAGGGGGGGAAACAAAGCCTTGTCCCCGGTCAAGAACCAGCCCAAAGCGTATGGGGAGGGAAATTTTTTTCCCCCCAACGCCCTGGCCCCGTCCCCCCCGTCTAAATAAATCATCCGCCCATTTTTTTTGTCATTGCCCGCCCGCCGAAAACCTTTTTTTTTTAAAATCGTTTTTTTTTACACAAAATCTAAATTTTTAAATTTTTGGGGTTTTTAAAAAGTAAACTTTTGTAATATTTCTTATTTTTGAAATTTTAATTTCCGAATCCCACCCAATTTTTTTTTTAAGGGAAAGGGGGGAACCGGGGGTTTTTCAAGGGGCGATTTTAGAAAAATAAAAAGCGTGTTTTCTAGGGCTAAAACCCCAAAAGGGTGGAAAACAACCCAAGGGGGCCCTTCAGAAAAGTGCCCCAAAAAGTTCCTCCAAGCAGCAAGCAGAAAGCATTTAAAATCACCGAAAAAGAATTTTCCCGTAGAAAAATTGGTGGGTTTGTTCTTGGGTTTAACAAAAGTGGATTTTTTGGCCAGAATGGCCCACCTTTTAACGGCGGGTCATTTTCGCCCGCCTTAAAACACAATTTTTTCGCGCTCCGGGAAAGTAAATAGGAAAAGGGGCCCCTTAAATCCAGAGCAAGTGGGCAAAATAAAAAGGAAATAAATTTCCCCCCTGCATCTTTTTTGAACCTGGAAAAAACAGGGAAAGCGGCCATGGAAAGGGGGAATTTTGGAAATTTCTGGGGGAAAATGTTTGACAAAAAGGGGGGGCAGGGGGGTTAAAGGGCGATAAAGGGTCCCCTGCGGGGCCAAGTGTGCAAGTGGGGCCCTCAACGTTTGATTTTGGGATATCAAACCCTCGAAAACACCACGGGGGGGAACTTTTTGTTTTTTTTTTCCAGCCTGGGGGCCAAACAGCGTTTTGGCCAATTTAAAACGGGGGGTGAGATTTTGCAGTACATTTTTTTCAGACTTTTTTCCGAAAACTAATCCCTTTGGGTTCTTTCCCTTTTAAATTAAATTTTGATTGGAATTGTTTTAAACGCCCTCATTTTATGAAAATTTTGGTTTAATCGAGCCCGAAGGGGGGGACTTTAAGGGGGTTTGACGGGGGGGGGAAAAAGGGGTTTGGACAGGCCGGGTGCTGGCCCCGGGAAACCAGCCCCCCAAACATAGGGGGAAAGGGCCCGGGGGGTTTTCCCCCCCACGCCCCGGGGGGTTCGCCCCTCCGCCCCTGTGCCCCATAATCCCTTCCCCGGGGGTTGCCCCTTTTGTCGTCGCCGTGGGGGGTTTTAGCCCAAAAGGGAAGGGGGGTTCCCCCCCGACGCATACCCCCCATCATCAACCCTGTGGGGGGTTGGGGGGGGGCTAGCCCCCTTGGAATTAGGGTTTTGGTAGTTAAAAGGCCCTCGGGTCTATAGTTTATACCCTTTAGGTTTTTATGTAATATGTCCATCCCCCCTTTTTTGGCCCCGCCCCCTAACCTACACAAGGGCCTCTAGTACACTTTCCAATTTATTTGGTCTAGAAAAACGAGATTTTGGCCTGCAGGCCAGGCAACAAACCCTCCCCCCCCTTCGAGACGCACCCCGGGAACCCAGCACCCCCCAAAAATTCTTTTTTTGGAAAATGCTGGACCCCAAAACCCCCAAGCCCCCAAATTTTTCCCGGGATTTCCCTTTTTTATCGATTGCCAAAAAAAAGACTGACTTTTTTACGGGTTTTTTCCCCAAAAAACCCCAAAGGAAACACCATCCTCGGGACCCGGAACGAAAAAAAACAAGGCCCCCCAAAAAAAAACCGGGGCCAAAGGAAAAAATCCCGGGCCAAAGTACGCCCCCATGAAGGGAAACGAAAAACGGGCCCCAAAAAAGAAAAAGTTTGCATGGGCCCCCCGGGAAAAAATTTTAGCTTAAAAAAAGAGGGCCCCCTCTTTGGTTTTACCCAAAAATTTTTGGTGTTCCCCCAAAACCAAGGGGACAACCCCCCTAAAATCCGAGAAGGGGCCTGCCCTTCCGATTTTGGAGGGGAAAAGCAGGAAAACCCAAACCAAATCCCCCCAATTCCAAATTAATTTATCTGGGTTGGGGGTGTTTCCCCAAAAAACTTTTGGGGATTTTCCCCAAGGGCCCCCAAACAAAGAGGAAAATTTCCGGCCCGCCAAAAAAAACCCCCGGCGCCTTAAAAACCACCCCTAAACTTTTGTCCCGGGTTGGAAGGCAATTTTTTCCAAAAAAAGGGAGCAAACGGTGATTTTCCAGGAAAAAATTTTTAGCCCCCCCAACGAAATGGAGAAAAAACGTGTTTTTTCCCCTTTGGGTTAAATGGGAGGGTTTTTGGGAAAAGGATTTTGGGGTTTTTCGTTGAACCAAAAATCCCCCCCCTTAAATTTGGTTTCCTTTTTAATGGCCCCCAAAAAAAATAGTATTTCATTCAAAAATGCGGGTTCCTGTAACCAACCCCCGCCCCCGGAAAGGGGTTGGAGCGGAAATGGCGGGGGTTGGATGCCTTTTTTTTGTCAAAAAAAATTGGGGTTTTAAAACGGGATCTTGTTAATAAAAAATTTTTAAAGGTAAAAATTTAAATCCGGGGAAAAAACTTTTGAAAAGGGAAAAGGGGAGGTTTTTTAAAATTTTAAAAATTTTTTGGGTTTTTGAATTTTTGGGGTTTTGAACCGTGAAAGGGGGGCCGGACAAAAAGTTTCCAAAGGGAGGGAAAAAAAAAGGGGGGTTCAAATTTTTTAGGGGAAAAAAAAAAAGGTAGGAAGGGTTTTGGGGGATGGTTCCCAAAATTTGGGGGAAAGGTATTAAAAATTTTAAAAATTTTTGGTTTAAAAAAATTTAAAATTTAAAAAATTTTAAATTTAAAATAAAAATTGACCACCCTTTCATTTTTTTCATTTAAAATTTTTTTCCCTTTTTAAAAAGGGGGTTAACTGATTCTAAAAATTGTTTTTTTTGTTGTTTTTGGTTTTGTTGTTTTTGTTGTTTTTTTTTGTTGTTTTTTGTAATATTTTTAAAATGGGGAACTTTATGTTTTCATTTTTTATAATTTTGGGCCCTTTAAAATTTGTTAAAAATTGTTTAAAAGGGTTTTGTGATTGTGGGTCCCCCTTTTTTGGCCTCCTATCGCCCCGGGGGTTTTTTTTAATTTTTTTTTGGATTATTTTACTTTTTTTTGAACTTCCCTACATACAATTTTTCTTTTTAAAATTTCCCCCTACTTTTAATAAAAAAAAAAATTTTTAATATATTTTTTTACTTTTTAAGGGGATTTTCCCCCAAACAATTCGGTTTTTAAAGGGGCCCTTCCCTCCCTTTGTGATTTTCCCCAAAATGTTTTGCCCCACATTTTTCTGATCATTGAAAAAAAAAAAAAAAAAAAAAAAATTAAAAAAAATAAAAAAAAAAAAAATTGGCCCACAAAAACCCATTTTTCTGACTAAAGTCAAGATTTCTTTAAAAAAAAATTAATTTGCCCCGGTGTCCCGCGGGGGGGGTGGGGCATGGAAAATTGGGGTTTTTAAGAGTGTTTAACATCTTTTTGGGAGATAGGCCTGGCAAAAATTTAAACTAAAGCGTCTAACCCTCTAGGTTGTTCAAAATTTTGCAACCTTTTCCTTAAACTGGTTGAAACAGTTTTGAAACCCAAAAAACCCAAAACAACTAAACCCCCAGGTTCCAACCCCCAACGGCCTCCAAAGAAGATGGCGGGCCCTTTTTGAAGATCGCGGGGTTAACCCCATTACTTAAATTTTTTAATAGAAAGTTTTTTTTTAAATAAACAAAATTTTCCGTTCATAACTGCCAAAGTAACCAAAACAAACGTTAGAAAAAGTGTTTTTCGAAAAAATTAGAAAAGGGAAATTTAATTTTAAACCCCGGAAAGGGAAATGCGGGGGTAACAATTCGGGGGGTAAATCTGTTTGAAAAAAACCGGCATTTAAGGCCTGGGGCCCCCAAACCGGCCCCGCCGCTGTACGCCCGAATGTTAAATTGGCTTATAAAACTTAAAAAAACTTTTTTAATGAGGTAGGGTGGGACGTCACAAAACCCTTTTAAATAAAAAACCCCAAACAAAAAAAAAAATTTAAGTTTTTAAAAAAAATTTTCCCGAAGAATTCAGAGGGAAAAAAGGGCCCAAATGTAAAAAGATTGTAAAAAAAACCCTATCCGGGTTCATCGCCACAAAGGGGGGTTTTGAAGCTTCCCAAATCTTTTTATGGGTACCCCGTTTTTAAAATTGGTTTTTCCGGTTTTTAAACCCCCTTACTGTCGAATGGGGGGACGAAAAAAACCGTTAAACCCAAATTTAAACAAGTAAAAAAAGTTTAGGGGCCCCCGACTTTTCCCCTTTGGGAAAAAAAAAAATGCTTTCAACCATGTTTTGAGACCCCCCTGGGGACAGTTTTCTTGGGGCCTTCCAAATTTCCAAAAAGCCCGGCCCCCAAAAGGGAAAACCCCTACGCCACCCCCCTTTTTGGGGTTTCCCAAAAGGGGGGCTCGAAAAAGTCCCCATTCCCAATAAGGGCCCCCCCTTGGGGGTTTCCTTTGGTGGGGGGTTCTTTGAAATTTTCCACACCAAAATAAAACCTTCCCCGGACTCAAGCTTGCAAAAAATTGTTTTACTTTTTCCCAAAACTGTAACAACTTTTTGTTTGGCGGTGAATGTCCGCTGTTTTTTTTTGTTTTGTCAGTGCCCCAACATTTTTTGTAAACATAAAAGCCCGCCCCCAATAAAAATTAAAAAGTCAAACCCCCTTCCTCAGTTAAAAAAGACTTTTTTGTTTTTGGGTGCAAAGAAATATGGGCACCACAATAAAAGGACCCCCAACAAAACAGACGCAATTCGTTAAAAAAAAAAAACGACGCCTGGAAAAAGTGTATGCAAAAAAATACAACTAAAAGGGTGAATTTTCCCCAGGAAAGTTTTTGAACAAAAAAATTTTTAGCCTACCTTTTGTGTACCCCGGCCCAGAAAGATTTCATGAAAAGGCTAGACTAGGGAAACTTGCCTATTTTTGGGGCCCCAATAAATTTGGATTGGATATTCCCCTTAAACCCTTCTCATATTTATGCAATTTTGGTTTAAATTCGAAGGAAGGGAGGGACGTCGGGGAAATAAAAGGGGGGGGGGGACAAGGGGGGGGAAACAGGCCTGTGCTGGCCCCAAAAAACCCGCAAACAATTTTTGGGGGAGGGCGGGGGTTTTTCCCCCCCACGCCCGGGGGGTCGTTTTGGGGCCCTTTTTCCCAAATCTTTTTCCCGGGGTTGTCATTGCGTCCCCCCGCCCCGGGGGGGGTTGGCCCAAAAGGGAAGGGGAGAGTTCCCCGCCGAGCCCCCAAACCCTACCCCATTTGTTTTTTCGGGTTTTTTTTTTAAAATTACGGGGAAAAACCGGGGGGGGGGGCGAAAAGGGTTGCGATTGGCCCCCTTTAGGGCCCCCCCTTGGGGAAAATAATTGTTTTTATTGTTACAGGCCCTACCCTTTATCTGGGCCTAATTTTTTTCCCAAAAAATTAGGCCTGGGCCCCCTACCAGGGGGGTCCCCCCCCTTTTTTGCCAAGACGAAAAGGGTAGGCCTGGGAAACCTAGACGTACAATTATTTAAAATCATGCTTAACTAGGCAGGGCCCATAGGGAAAGGCCCCCCTAGACCCAACCCTCCCCAAAAACAAATCTTTTCGGGCCCAAAGGGGTTGGGAAGCAAAAAGCCTGGGTTTAGTATACCCGGGAACTGGGGGCCCGGGGCCCTCCCAACATTTAAAAATTTTATTTTTGTTTTTTTCAATTCCAACGGGAAGCTGGGAGGTCACACGCCCCCCCTACCCCCAAGAAAAAGCCTGGGGAAAACCCTACCCCAATAATTTGGGAAACCTGAAAATATGATTAGATGGCCCCTAAAAGTTATTGTTGACCACATTTCATTTTGGTAAACACTTTTTTCCCCACAGCCCTCATGCATCCCTCTGGTAGGCCTACTTACATATCGCACTGACGTGACAAGATGTCAGGGGTAGGGCCCATATAGTTTCACCCTCAGGTTTTGCCCTTGGTCTGAAAGGGGGCCTTGTTAAGTTAGTTTGGGCTGGGTCCATTTATTTTAACCCCCCCCCCCCCCCCCAGGACCTAACATTTTGGGTTGATGGGACTTTTAGGTTTTAAAAGAAATCAAGGCATTGTAATTTTAAAGGATTTTTTTTCCATTAATTTTTAAATCACTAGGCCTAATGAACTTTGTACTGTTACATACCCCCTTACATATAAAAGGGAAAATAAACAAAAACTAAATTTGTGGGCCTACTGTGGAATGATATGATCCTCGGGACAGGCTGCTTTTGAAGCACCCCAGATTCAAAGCCAAGGGGGAGGAAGGGGGAGTACGAGAGCGCCAAAGAGGAACGGCAGTTCACAAGGCGTCGCCGTTTTGAGTTGGTTCACATGAGCACCAAAATGGACCTCGAGTTAAACTTTTTGGGGCTGCCCGGGGGAGGGTTTACACCCCTGTCCCTCCCGGTTGCAAGCTGATGTAAGTTGTTGAGGGGGTATGTGTGTAGTAAGGAGGAGTAGATCCGTTTTTAAAGAATATCCTTAGCAAAGACAGCTATTTCGATATGAAAAGGGTTTCCCCTTTAATACCTCCACGAGCGAGAACATCAGCATTTAAAATTTTTTTTAAAAATCGATCTGTTCCCCAGGGAAAATGCATTTCCAAATAAATTAAAAAAGACAGTAGTTTCAAAGCGTCACAAAAAACAGGGTCGGCTTGGGGGTGTGTGTGATTTTAAGTGGGTAGACTCTAAATTAACTTACAGTTTTTATCATTTCGTATAAATTATTTTACTATGTTTTAACGTTTGTTACATAGTTAAGCTATTTGTAATGTTAAACTTCTACACTTTCTTTTCTATTGCACACTTCTACCACCCTCGGGGATTTGTCATGTTTAGGCTTACCTCATTTTTTTTTTACTTTTTTTCTCAAAAATTTTTTGTTTTCTGTTTTGAGCTCCATAAGAAAACATCTGTCCAAGGACAAATGAAGTTGAAAAAGTAATTCAAAAAAACGTAATAATATAAGTAAGGACATCCTTTGAAACGGTTTCCATAAATCATGGCAAAAAGAAAAAAAAACAATCTTCTTTCAAACGTCGGACATAAAACAAAATTTAAATTTCCAGAGATCATGCTTATGGATGTACGTATTGCACAAACAAAAAAAGGAATGATCTGATTGTTTTAAGGTGATGGATGGTTTGGGCCTTTGGGCGCACTGTGGGTACGCTTTTTTTCCCAAATGGCGCCGACCCACAAAAAAAAATGGTGTCAGACCTTTTGCAAACAAAATCCATCTACCAGTACTGACACTGAAACTGTAGGGGTGGGTAAAGACTATAATGAGATTGCATCTATTAAAAAAATTCATAGAATACGTAGGAGAAAAAAATTTTTTCTAAAATACTCCATCAACACCATTAGACTAAAAAAAAACACAAAAAACCTTTTGCGTTTTCATTTTAAATATAAATGATTTCAACCGAAAACGAGTTTTGCCAAAAGTAGAAAAAGCGCGGCGATTAGCCGTCCCAACGTACGTCAGCGCATGTTTAGTCCAGGGCCCTAACATAACCAACCCTTTTTGGATTAGACATGGCTTATGGCACGAGACGTTTGCGAGTTTGAATTTGATGGCCCATCCATAACAGCCATTCCATGTAAAAGAGACTGGTTGTGAAATTTTGAAAAGATCTTAAATGATAAGTGTAATATTCAAACAATTGAAACCGGTATGAATATGTAAATATAATTTTGTGAACCATAACTTTGTCCAAAACCCGCCAATGAAAGTATATTAAATTCTTTCAAAGGGGAGGGAAAAAAGTAAGGGTGACGCAGGGGGACCAGGGGTGGACAGGCCTGTGCTGGTCAAAACCAGCACAAGCGTACGGGGAGGCAGGGGTTTCCCCCCGTCGTGATAGTATCCCGATAATGTACTTAATCATCGTCCCTCCGTGTCGTCTTTCGCGCCGCGGGGAGGTAGTAAAGGGAAGGGGGAAAGTTCGAGACGACTCGACTCCCTTAGTTTCAGGGTGTGAAACTCCCCTAATCACGGGCCAAACCACGAGAAGGTTGCGACTTGGACTTTGATGGCCCTTAGATGTAATGATTTAAATATTTAAATCAGTCTTATAAATTAAATGTATAACTCAATGTGACAAAAAATAGCACAAAAAACAGCACCACTATAGTGTGTCAAGCCCCTAAATTACACGAACAGAAGCTTTCACCCCCATACAGAAAGATCAAACCCGTGCACGGAATAGGCGGAGAACAACACTGTGATTGATTGGATATTGCTTAACGTCTCATATTTTTACAACTTGGGGTAATCGGCGAAGGGAGGGACGTGAGGGATGAGCGGGGGGACAAAGGGGGGGACGGCCTGTGCTGGAATAAACCCCCACAAAACGTATGGGGGGCAGGGGTTCCCCCCCGCGTGGTTTTTTGGGGCTCCGTCTGTTCATCATCCCTCCCTGTTGTCGTCGCCCTCGGGGAGGTAGTCAAAAGGGAAGGGGAAAATTTTCCCCACGACGACCCGGAGCTCGCTATTTGTTTTAGGGAGTGGGAAATCCCTACTCCGGGCCCAAAACCCGAGAAGGTTTGGGGTTGGGCTTGGATGGCCCAACAAACTGGGATCACACCCCTTTAGTAGCAACAAAAACCCTTTTTAGTCTGGACAGAACAACATTCTCTAAAGATAACGAGCTAATGAAAATTCAGCAGAAACAGAAACCAAAGCATGTGTGGGAAGCCGAACAAAAAGTGGACCCAAAACACATAAACATGTAAGTCTCTAAGCACATTGAACAGAACCCAGCACTTTTCTGAAAATCAAAATGCTCAGGGTGCTGGGGCGGGGAAAAATGGAGCACAAAACTGATATGACGAGCGCCCTTTTCTGACAAGCAGGACGAATAAAGAGAGAACTAAAGCGTCCAACCTGGACAGAACAGACAACCTCCTGAAGGAACAAACATTAACCCCAAAAGATGAATGAGAAAGAGGACACAGCAAAGACTTGGCCGTTGGGCTTTTTGTTAGCGTATCTGTTCCAATGAGAAGGTCCAGGGTTCGATTCCCGCTAAGGTCAGAAGTTTTTTTTTCTTCTGATTTGAAAATTAAGTCCATCAGTTCTTGTTTAGAGTTGTAAACGGTGTTTGGGCCGTCCTAGCAACGAAGCACATAAAAAATTTCAGAGTTTTTTAAAACGGCCTTGTTGATTCTGGGGATTCGCGGGTGTTCGCACGTCCCTACCCCATTGTAATTTTATTTAAAAAAAATCGATCTTGGGTTTGGTTTTCGCTCACTCGTCGATTTCGTCGGGGCCTGCAGGGTTGGGTTGGTCGCTTTGATTTTAAAATCCCCCACTGAAAATCAGTTATATAACTGAGTGGGCAACTTAAATAAAATTTATTTTTTATTTATTTTTTAAAAGCCCATACAGCAGCAAAAAAAGCTAACCCATGTAGTGTGGAGGCCCAATAAACCAGAGCGAAGAGCGCGGACAAAACCCCGTCCCCGGGGACAAGAACCCCCCCCCAA